>JAQFVV010013322.1:0-157824 GCA_028023455.1 Epiperipatus broadwayi
TATGCCCTCAACGAGAAATATAGAAGGCAGATAGCAGGTATTCATTAAGAACGGAAATGATTGTTCTAATTTACTACGGTGGAATGTGAGATTTATTTCCTCTACATTCGGAAATCTATTCATGAAGAGCAAAACGCATTTTAAGGCATAACTTTAACTCTTGATTTGAAACTGATTTAAACCAGTTGAGATTTGATGAATTGTCTCGATTTTTAATTTGAACCACTTCATCACGCAATTGACGAAAGCACTTGGAGCGGGTTTCACCTGGACAAAGATGCACTGGTACTGACGAATTACAAAGGCAGAGAGTAAAAATTGAAAGATGATCTGGTAATCGATTGATCAAGTCCTGCTAGGCGGTTGGCACTTCTGGCAAGTCTATACGCCTTGACTAATGAATCGGAAAGGAAGTACCTGTCTTCCTCGAGAAATTTAAATAAGAGAATATGATCACCGACCAGCCTAACGGAGTCGGAAGATGGCCCCACGTCAGCACCCAACTTTTGATGATGATGACTTGATAGTCATCGCTGGTGCCAAAACCCATGTAGAATGCCCTACTTGATGACATCTGACCACCGAATTAAAAGCTCAAACGAGCTTTATCGAACTATTTTGAAACACTTGTGATAAACTATATTAATTATGTCTCCCAATATCGTGCCCTTCCTGAATCCTAATGTACAAAAATAACAAAGTGGAATTAAACTACATTTAAATCCTTTATCGTAACCCCCTTTTGCAAAAACATTTTAAATATATCTATATGGATAAATAAATCAATATTAGTGAAGCAAGAAATAACATTTTAAACATTACGTGAGTATATAAACACTTGTAACTTTAGGGAGCTGGGGACAGGGGTAGAAAAACGGATGCTAACGACTTACTATTAGCTAATTGGTAAAAATAGTAAACGTGATAATATTTTCTTCTACGACTGATGATTAATAGAACTTATAAATTTAGTTCTAATGGGCTAGAATGACTCATTTAAAATTTTTAGGATATATTATTTGCGTGAGTAAATGGAACCAAAGGGCTCATCGAGTCGAAAGATTATTGGCATATAATTTTTTAAATACAATGACATTAATAGGTAAGCACAAACATATACATATATATATTAAACGAACCGCCAGGTAAGAAAAGAAAAAGTTTGAAGGATCTAGAGATCTAAAGAATTACACGCGTATAGATTTACAGTAGGCATTTTGAGCAACTAAAAGGTGTTACAAAGATTGTTACATTAAAGTATAATAAGAGCTCTTAAATAGTTGGAGGGAGAGTATAGAAATAAAGTCCAAACTTTGGCCAGAAAGTTTAACGCAACATTATAGAACATATTACCCCTTCCGTGCCTTGTCCTTAAGTTACTCCTCCAAGTTGTTGGTGCATAGGTATCAGCTGGATTATCTGGCTGGAGCAGCATTTGTAGTAGCCTCCATTATTTTAGCAGCACGATCTGATCCGGAAAATGGTTCAGCAGTCTCCAGTCGAAGATTCCTCGGGACTTTAGGAACCGTAGCCAGATCCCTGATCAGTTCTAGCCCTCTATCATGATGAAATATAATTTTATATGCACAGAGTCTCACTGCACTCATTCCTACAACCAAACCCTAGTCTTTTTTCTTCCCACTTTTCAGGGCTATATATCTACTGTCCACGGATGCCTTCGGCTAGCGCCATTTTGTTATCAATCTCGTTTTTTTTACTCAATTAGTTGCTTTGGTGCAACATTCCCTTCGATATGGTTTTCAACTAATTCTTTTGAATTCCTTTCCTAATTAGAAAATGGAATTCTTAAAGTCTGAAATGATTTTAATTAAAAATTGAATTCTTATCTTTTCCAATTTAATAAACTTTACTGTTGTTTTTGAGAATTTGAGAGCCTTATCGAAGTTGAATGTAGTTCTTAATCAGCAACACTTTAACAAAATTATTTAAAAGTAAAAAACAAGTATTCCCTACGCAATGGAAACTTTCTTGAACAATTATATACATTTAATATTTACATAAGTATATATACGCACAACTACCTACTACTTAATATATATGAAATCTCACGAATATATTTATCATCTGTTATTGTAATAACATTATAAAGAAGCAGATGCTGGTATCCATTTATGATTTATGCAATATAGAAATAAATTGTTTCAAATCCTATATTAAAATACTTTATCGGTATTATAAAATATTATTTGTAGGTAGAAATAATTCTCATATATAGTAATATATTATCAATTTCTATGTTTCATAATTAAAACATTTTATTTATATGTGCCAATACACCTTCAGCAGAAAAAAATTAAGATGAATTTGAATGCTATTAATTCCCTTTCTCCATTTTTAGACAAGTATTCAGTAAACCATCCCAGTCTCCCAAAACAAATCAATCCTTTCTCCTCCATAAATAAATTTGGATTTACTTTAATAAAAGTCAGGATGTTAGAGAGTAAATTTGAATCAGTCAGTCTTATTTATAACTTTGTATAAATAACATCATATTCATCATCAGAAACCAAGGTTACACTCATCCTTTACTTTAATATTAAATTCATTCTGAGTTCACAAACTAAAATTCATTTTACAACAACAACAACAACAACAACAACAATAATAATAATAATAATAATAATAATAATAATAATAATAATAATAATAATAATAATAATAATAATAATAATAATAATAATAATAATAATAATAACAACAACAACAACAATAATAATAAAAGAAATATTAACACAACCCAAAACAAATTTAAATTACATTTTTACAATATTGCATTGGAATTATATGCTTTATATATATATATATTTTCAACTTAAATATTACTACACATATAACATAAACGTAACATATTTTTAGAACATTAAATATTTGTTGTTAATCTTTATAACTGATTACTTATGAAAGTAATAAATAAAAATACACAGAATAAAGAAATAATAATAATTTTATTGAGATTATAAATTTTATTATTTATGTGTGTTTCTTAAGCAAATAAGATTAATTTATGAATTTATGTAGGAATAATAATACATTCCTTGCTTCAACATTTCATCATCACAGTAGCTACATCAACACTTAAAGATGAATGCATTACCCATCAAAACTATTGAGAAAATAAAAAATAATTTTAAATTTAATCTCTCAAAATTGCACCAAATTTTGTTTAGTACAATATTTATGATTATTTATGCAAAATGCTTTTACAAATATGTATTTTAAAACAAAGATATTTGGGATTTACTCAGATTTTATTTTTAAATGTTTGATTTGAAACAAGATAAGAGAATTTTAATAATGTTAAACAGTGAATTACAATTAGCTAAGAAAAAAACATATTTATTTTATAATTGTAGCAGAGATTTTTTGTGATATTTTAATAATAATAAGTCTTAATATTGAGTGACTCCAATTTTTAAAAGTGGAGTTCAAATAATATCCCATTAAAATACATTTTTATCATCAATAATAAATTAAAAACATTATCGAACTCCTTATGTATTTCAATTTATTGCTTCTTTTCAATATTTGTGACATTGAGATATTATTTTTAAAAATATTTTTTATTTGTAAACTTATATTTGTAATAAATATATTACAAAGTTTGGAAAGGTGATGTAGAATAAAGATATGATTTTAAAAATAAAGTGATACAAATATATCCCAAACAGCCATTAGGAGTTGTCAAAGAATACTAAAGGGATTAATGAGCTAAGTGACTAAGCAAAAAGACAACATTTTTGAATAAATTCATTATAAAATTTTGGAAATAATTGTCTAAAAAAATACAAAAAATTGGAAAAGTGCACAAATGGCAATTTAATAATAATAAAAAAAAACAATTAAAAAGTGACTTTTATCAATGCAATAAATTAAAAAAGAAGTAAGGATTTTTTTTCAATAATAGTTTTCAGATGACAATGTTTTTTTAGAAACATGCACATTTTATGTTTAGGTACTACTTAGTAGATACCACAAAATATATCAGGGTAACTTTTTATACACAGTAAATATAATTTTAGGGGATAAAAACACAAGCATAGTTGCAATGACTGAGTAGGAAGAATCTGACTACAGGTCTAACATGCTCCAAGTCTAATTATACAATCCATCTGGAGATCAATTTTTCCTTATGATTTTTTATTGCTCAAACTTATTAATAATTGTGTTTGAATGCCTTTGTGGCACATGGATAAATTTATGTCTAGTACATCAAAGGTCAAAAAAGTGCAATGGTAAGATAAACAACATTAATAGAAACACTGAAAGAGTTACCTAGTAATAGTAGGATTGATTCAGAATGATTAAAATCTGGTGAGAGAGAAAAAGCTATATAAAAATCTATATATTCTTTTCCATAAGCCTTTAAGACAGAGCACTAACATAGTCTTTTGTCTATCATTTCATTTGTGTAACATATAAAACATTTCAGACATGCTTGTATAAAAGATCAAACATACCTTAGAAAAGACAAAGTTAGTCAGCATTTAAAATATTAAAAAAATCAAAGTATTTAGATTTTAGTAACCAGAATTTGAAGTGATATATTAGAACTATATTGCTGATTCCCAAATGAGTTTCACAAAAGGTAGAAATAAAATTAAAAATACTTCCAGTATTGATATTTCTCCAGAAAAGGAGAATAAAAAAAAATTAGTATTTATTTTATTTTAGAGAGGAGTATAATTAGAAAGTAATAAGTAAGCAAAGATTTATCAATTGGTTGTGTTGTAATGAAATTTGTGGTCTAATATTAGACTAAGATTCAACTATTAAAAAGTGTAAATGAAATGCTTTATGAATGAAAACATTAATAAAAAGTAGGCTTAAACTTTAGTCTATTCAATGTTTTTATTAAAATTGCTACAAGATTTTTCTTTATAAAAATTTACAGCAGAGAAAGAGAGTAATCTCTTAGAAAATTTTATAAGGAATTGAGTAATATACTTATACTATGTAATCAATTGTTACAAGCAAATTAAAAATGCATGTTTTTGCATATATGGAAAAATATACCTAATATAAAAAATGAAATTAATGATTGAATGCCTGTTAGAAGGGTTATAACTGGGGGTGGGGTGTGGAATAAAACTCTTAGATATAGATGAAGAGCAACTGTAAAGATGGAGATAACTATTGTTCCAGAATAATACCAATAACAGTATTGTATAACTTTCAACAATGTACACACAAATGAATCCAAGAATAAGCATTATCAGCCCACTGCCTGGAGTTATATAATGACTAGTTGCAAATATTTATATTCTTACATAAATAGTCAATCTTGATCTAATGCTCATAATAAAATTCATAGTAAGATTAGATTTACTAAGGCAAAAACTCATTTTCATGCAAACAGCAAAAAGTTGTCAAGAATTCAAAACCAGGTAAATTATTACATGATATTAAATATTCAGGTAAATTTATGAAAACTTATTTTTAAACCAATTATTTTGTTAAATAAATGATATTAATGAATGATTTGAGAAAATACTATGATAATTAGCAGTGCATTGTTATTGTGTTATTGTTTTGCTGCCTTAATAAATTTTGCTTTATTGTTGAAATTACTTGGATCATCATCCTCTTTCATTAAAAGAATTAGTCAACATTTGTTAAAGCAAAATTATTTTATGTAATTTTGTTATTGAGCACAATAAATATGCTTACTGATATGCGTTGTTTTAAATTATCAGTCATCATCAATTAATGTTATCATGATTCTTAATAACTTGTTCAGTGACCTGCTTTTTACAATATATATATAATACATATTTTGCGGGTTCATCCATGTTAAAAACTTTTAATATTAATATAGTGACGTTTCGACTTGGTCACACAAGCCATCCACAGAGTTATAAAATGTAGAAAGACGGTTGTAGAGGCGCTACAATCACTGATTTGAATAAAATGTTAAAATTCCACGAATAGCAAAAAATGTTAAATTTAGGAATGTTTTTTAAAAAAATCTTTCCAAATAGGAAGAAGTTTACATGTATCATCTTGCTTATTGATACAATCTGGCCTTTTAAGTATCTCAATGGCTTCTCTAATTTTGCATTGCTAGAGATTATCACATCTGGATATGATCCTGGTACTAGAAAAATCAATTTTATGATCTGAATCTATAGTATGGAGTGAGAGTGCTGATGATGATGAATGTTGTTTACCTGCACTAGCATGCTCATCTCTCCTAACACTGATGTGACAATTACTCATACCTATGTAAGAAGCTTTACAATTTTTACATGAGATTTGATAGACACCATGAGATTCAAGAGGGATTGAATCCTTAGGCTTGGTTATTATATTGCTGATCTTTTGATGAGCAGAAAATGCTGTATCTATATTATAGCGTTTTAATATACGTCCGATACTGTCTGTAGTTCCTTTTACATATGGAACACAAATCCTAATAGCTGATTTGTCATCTTTTTGTTTCCTATTTTGTCTATTTTGGGCTTGAAATAACACTTTTGTCATATGGAAACATGGAAAAAATAAATTAGATAATTTTTTCTTACATTTAAATAATATGCATCCTCATATTAAATTTACAATGGAGACAGAGTCTGATGGAAAACTCCCTTTTCTTGATGTTCTAGTCACTAGAACACCAAATAGTTTATCTTTTTCTATTTACAGAAAGGATACACACACAGACAGATATTTGCATTTCCATTCTCATCATCACCCAACTCAGATAGTTTCTATAGCCAAAACTCTTCTAAATAGAGCAATTAACATCTGAAAGAAGAAATAAATCATATTAATAGTGTTTTATTAGCAAATAGTTATAATTACAAATTTATAAAAAAAGCCTTATTTCAAGCCCAAAATAGACAAAATAGAAAACAAAAAGATGATAAATCAGCTATTAGGATTTGTGTTCCATATGTAAAAGGAACTACAGACAGTTTCAGACATATATTAAAATGCTATAATATAGATACAGCATTTTCTGCTCATCAAAAGATCAGCAATATAATAACCAAGCCTAAGGATTCAATCCCTCTTGAATCTCATGGTGTCTATCAAATCTCATGTAAAAATTGTAAAGCTTCTTACATAGTTATGAGTAATCGTTGCATCAGTGTTAGGAGAGATGAGCATGCTAATGCAGTTAAACAACACTCATCATCATCAGCACTCTCACTCCATACTATAGATTCAGGTCATAAAATTGATTTTTCTAGTACCAGGATCATATCCAGATGTGATAATCTCTACCAATGCAAAATTAGAGAAACCATTGAGATACTTAAAAGGCCAGATTGTATCAATAAGCGAGATGATACATGTAAACTTCCTCCTATTTGGAAAGATTTTTTTAAAAAACATTCCTAAATTTAACATTTTTTGCTATTGGTGCAATTTTAACATTTTATTCAAATCAGTGATTGTAGCGCCTCTACAACCGTCTTTCTACCTTTTATAACTCTGTGGATGGCTTGTGTGACCAAGTCGAAACGTCAGTATATTAATATTAAAAGTTTTTAACACGGATGAACTCGCAAAATATGTATTTTATATATTTAACCCGTGCAAATCTTTGTTTTAACATATATATATATATTATCCACTAAAATATACTATATTTTTTAGTTTTAAATTATAATAGTGGTAAAAAACGAACAATAATAGTATAGAATTTATGTGATGGTAACGAAATTAATGATCATTCAGCACACATTTTTTTATAGTTTAGTACGATAAAGTTTAGCAAAGTATACATAAATTTTAAATATGGCTTCCTTTCGAATGATCAGTCAGAGCTATATGAAAGACTAAGTCAATATATCTGCCTGATTGAATAAAATTAATTCTCAACTCAAAACCTTATAATACACATATAAGACTGAATAAGCTCTGATTTATTAGTAAAATATACATCCGATTTTAAAGATATTACAATCTACATTTTTAGATATACTAATATTTCCATAAAAATATGTCTTTAGTCTTTCAATCTTCCATTTTATCTGTTGATATTAATCTTAGTTTTTGAACATGGGTTTTGTATTTAAGATCATGTATATATATATATAATTGTAATAATAAATTTAACGGTTTACAAACTATTACAAACAATCCTTAAATCTGCAGAAGTACTTTCGGTTAATTTCTTAAACCTGCCTCAATTGCCATTAAATATAATTACAATTTTGTTTTTAATTAACAGACATTTTATTTATTTTACACACACACACACACACACACATATATATATATATATATATTATGTGTTCTTATTTATGGATCTGAGACTTGGACACTTAATAGAAGAGCAATACAGAGACTCCAGACCACTCAAAGAAGTATGGAGAGATGCATGTTGGGAGTAACATGAAGAGATAGAAAACGCAATGTATGGGGAAGAGAACAAACAGGTATTACTGAACTCATTGAAAAAATTAAAAGATTGAAGTGGAGTTGGTCTGGACATATTGCTAGAAGAGATGATAATAAATGGACAATTAAAATCTTAAACTGGATTCCAAGAGATTGTAAAAGACCCAGAAAGAGACCACATATGAGATGGATGGATGAAATAAGAAAGTGTGCAGGGGTGTTGTGGAGAAGAAAAGCTAAAGATTGGAGAAAATGGATTAAACTTGGAGAGACCTTCATCCTGCAGTAGAGTGATAATGTTTAATGATGATGATGATGTATTACATGTGTACACAGACTAAGTTATAGAGATAAAATGAGTCAGGTTGATACAAAATTAATTTTAATAATAATATTTTTAATGATAAATTAATATAAATGGGAGTGCTGAAATGCAGATGTTATGATATATATATATATAATTATCTAATCCATCTACTATCAAGTATATTGTTTATTTCTAAAGTTTTTATCAATCAAAATATTTCTTGCCCTAAGTCACTATAATAAATTTCTCTAACAAAATTGGTCTTGACTTGAATCAGTCAATCTGCAATGGCAACAATCATTTTGTGATGCTGCTATAAAGTTTCAAAGGACTTAATTTCATATACTTTTTAAATTAAACAGGATGCACATTTCAGAACCTTCCTAGGTATGTCACTATTTAATAAACTTCAAGTTGTGTTGAATTTACTTATGTAATATAAGGTTTATGCTCCCTTGATGTATCTTATACTGCTTGTAGCTTAAATGAAAGTAATTTTTCTCTGTGTTGTCAAAATTGTCACTATTTTTTTTCATATTTTTAAATAAATTTTATAATACATATTGTAGCCAATGCTTACAATAATAAAAAGTAAGCTTATTTCAATATAAACATGAAGTGATTTCACTTAGAAGCTATTTGAACAAAAGTAATTTTACTTCTCCATTTTTGTGATTTTATACAAATGTTTTAGAAATTTTTTTATACAAATATTACTGGAATGTTATTTATATAAAAACTTTACTTTTAAAAATGGTACGAGATGTTGCTTTTAATCTATATTTTTACTGCCACAATACCATGGTAAGTTAAAATCACAGACACACACACTGAAAAACAATGAAATATGTGTTAAAAAATATTTAAATACAAAATGATTTCATTTAAATTGTAAAAATATATATCACATGATCCTATCTCTTATTTCATTTACCATAAATTACTTTTTAAAAAATAGTTAATTAGATATCATTAAATAATTATGCAGAAATATTTAATAAACTTGCTTGGATCTAAAGACTCAATCATTTTTCATTTTTAAATATATATATATGTGTGTGTGTGTATTTTGAAAAGTACTTGAACAACAGAAAATAAATTATTGAGATCCATTTAAACATTGACAATTTCTATGAATTCCTCAAACATTTTCAGATTATATTAATTAATTCCATGACATTCTTTTATTCACTCTTTTTGGTATTTTATTATTCTTTCAATAGAGTTATGATTTTATATAATCTATTTTAATTTCACTATTTATTCATATGGTTCTCTTTTTTCTACAGTTGCAATTTATTCTCATAGACATGTCATTCCAGTAGGTTTATTTATGCAATACTTAATAATACATGATGGCCAATTGCTTGTAAGAGAATTTAGGTTATGCACAGTTAATTAGGTGGTATCCCAATTATTCATATACATTGGAATACCAAGTTTCATATTGCTTAGATGTTGAAAACATTATAATAATACTTAGATTCTTTTATGTAGTTGATTCTTTAATATTAATAATACTTACATTCTTTTATGCAGTTGATTTTACACTATTTTATATCCATATTTATAGTCAGTGTTAAAACTGAACTCAGAAAAACTAAAAAACGAACACTTTTAGACATAACTAAAAAATTTCCCTTTACCTAAATATAGAATCTAACTCAGAATTTAACTGAATCAAAACAATAAGATGTTTTGTTTTCCCTCTAATTATAATATTATAATATTATGTTTTTGTAGGCAGTTTGACTATTGTCGGTACTTCAATTTCAATGATTTGTTTTTTTAAATAATTGATTTCTTATATATTTACTTTTTAAATAAAGATATATATTTTGTTTTGTATCATATTTTAGATACAATTATTTGCTCCAAAACATTATGCTTAACCCTTATATACATTTTTTTTGAGAAAATATCAGATTTTTCCCTTTCTACAACTATAATATTTAAAGACATTATAATATATGATTTTTTTAGAATTAATATCCTCTGCATTTTAAAATACCTTTGATGATTAAATTAAAACAAAAATCAATATACAATTAAAAGAATAACCTTTATCTTTTTAAAATGGTACTGATGAGAGGAAATCATTTCTTATTCCCTGCCTTATAAAGAGAAAGAAAAATGATCTCTCTTATATTATGACTCTAACATTTGTCTCACTTTTTTATTTGCTATTACATTTTTTTATTTTTTTATATTCTTATTTGTATGAGTTATTTATCCAGATAATTTATTCTTTATTAAATATAAAGTTCTATGTATAGAATTCCATATATCTTTTTGTGATTTAATTACCAGCTATTCTTTATTATTGAATTATTTATTGGTTATTGTATTATATTAATTATTTTAAATTAAATTTTATTCTCCTGACAATAATTGACACTTTTCAATTGGTTGAATGTTTTTTTTATTTTACCTTCAAAATCACCAACCATAATGATGAAATTTAACGGTAGCATTATTTGATAAAATATCTAATAAATTCCTGATAGAATACCTTTGTAAAATGTTTAGTGAAGTCATCTAGTATTATCTACTAATCATAATCTGAGTGCAACATAATTAATCATGAAAAGCAATGTAATTTAAAATTAAAATGAAAGTTTTAGCTTATCTCTATAAATACTTTTAGAGAAAGGCTTTAACCTTCATTACATGTGCCTTGAATGTTTATAATAATCAAACAATGTCTTTTTTTGACTGTATAGGTACCTCCAAACCTCAACATAAAATACCAACTTTATAAAGTTAAGAATGGTTGTATTACCTTTAGCCTAAATTCCCCCTTATATAGGCCAATCTGAAGCATCTTGATTTGGGAGTGTGAAGCTGTTCCTTTTTCATTTTTATATTCACACTTCAAAATCAAGATGAGTTAAATTGGCCTGTATAAGTTGGAAATTAGGTTAAAGATAAGATTTGTCATTGTTATATTTATAAAGTCACTATTTTATGTCAAGGTTTGAGAAGCCCATATATATTCAAAAAATACATTGGTTGACAATTATAAATGTTCGAGGTGCATGTATTAAAGATTAAAGCCTTTCTTTAAAAGTATTTACATACTTTGTATGCACTTAAAAAGTAATCATAATTGATCTCTATGAGTACACAAAGAATTATCCATCTTGGCAGAATAAATTTAAAGTAAAATTTGGTATACAAAAAAATAAAGGCAAAATATAAATAATCTGTTATCCTAATTCAAAATAAGTGTGTACATTTCCCTATGCAAAAGAAATATTTGATGCAACATGCATCACTAGTTTGAACTCATAGAATAATAAATTTACCTGGCCTTCTCTCCAATAACTTTACAAGAATAAATATGCATATACTCATCTTCCATTACCATTTCTAAGAATCTTATAGTGACACAATCTCATCTGATCTTTAAATAATTTTATTGGTCATCATTTAGCAAAAGGCTTTGAAGTTCAAGAAAGTTTTCATTTCAGTTTTATTTTTTTATTAGAAATCATTAATTCCATATTATTTAGTGATATGATATGGTCCTTCTTAAAGGTTCCAATTTTTTTTTTGCATATAAATTGAAGATGACTGGCATATGACATTTGGAAATATCTAGACATTTTATATTAAACTCATGAATTTTATTCAATTTTTTCATTGGTTTTCATGATTTATTATTAATTTTCATAATTCTTTTTGTTTTTCATCTTGATGTTAGTATAGTGAATAAAATTAATTATTGTTTGCTTTTTTAACTGAAAGTAAAATATTTTTTCTGATTATGATAATTATATTTTTCATAGTCTACCTTTGAACATGCCTGTTTTATGTCTTATCTTTTAGAGCCAAGATAACTTAAAATTCATGATTCATTTCTCTATGATACTAAATGCATCAATGTCTTTTTTACAGATTTTCTCATTATTTTATTTTCTTTTAATAGTAAAACACATTTGTAATTGAAATCCAGATAGTTTTTCCCCCAACTACTAAGTAAATTATTCTTTAATGCCTTTATGAATTTCTTTACATATATAAATAAAAAAAAATTAAAAGTTCTTTGTGATTAAAAATTACCGTAGACCTCAGTCCTTCACTTTATTTTAGGTCTACTGGATTCAATGATTATTAGTAAATTAGATTAGCTTAACTACTGCTTCCACTGTGTGTGAAAATGTTTCTTTGTTATTTGTGATAATATTTCTATTTTTCCAAATCTTCAGAACTTCTTTTTTCATTTTTTTTATTTCTTCTTTTTCCTTTGACTTTTTCTTTTTTAAATACTGCCAATATTAAGTCATTTTTATGATAAGATAATTATGATTTATTTTGATTATTATTATTAAAATTCTGATATGAAGGGTTTCTTATTTTCTTGTATATAGTTTCTCATGCTTATGGTATTTAGTAAGCCATCAACCTGTTCTTTTGTTCATCCAACATCCACCTTCACCATTTGCTCTACTCTGTTTGATAGCTTGCATCTTATTTTTATTATTTAGCCTTCTGATAATGCACATACCATCTCCTTAAGCAATCTTGCATCTCTTCTGGAAGACTTGATGTTTAATGCTAATCTCATGTTTTTTTAGTCTATTGCATCGTTATAAGTACATAGTCCAATAAACAATAAATTCTTCTTGTCCTTTGAATATCATTGTAAATTATTTTTTTAATTCCAATCTCTGCATCTCAGTTAATTCATTCAATAAAGATAGTTTCCAAGTTTCCCCAATGCTTCCTAAGTTTCTTTTCACAGCTCCTCTGAACACTTTGATTCTCATAAAGACACAGGCATTTCTTCACTTCACTATTTTGATCTCTTTTAGACTGTTACATTGGCTCTAGTTTTGTTTTGTTAGTATTTATGCTCAAGATATCTGCCTCTTTTTTCAGTTTATCTAAGTTTGATGCCTTGTATTATGTCACTTTCTTAAGGTATATGTATCTTAATTACAATTTTTATAGACTCACATTTCTTTTTCTGTTCTTGAAATTTTTTTATCCATTCTCCTTACTCTTACCTTAAACTAATCTATTTTGCTTTATATTCAACATGTTTGCAAGTGTCTCATCATTTAATCTTGAATATTTTTTATTTTTTCTATATTTTGCATAATACTATTCTTATATGTAAAATTATGCTTATCTAACATTTCAGTTACTTTTATTTTTCTTGCTTTATTTTTTTTAAGGTTCACTTTAAATTTTTACTATGATTTCCATTACCATTTGGTTTCTTTTCTGTGTGATACTTTTTCTAAACATTCATGCATTTTCTTCAAATTTTTCCTAATGCTAACAAGATTTTTAATTCTCAATATGATTTGCTGCTTTTATTTTGTTTTTTTTTTTTTTGTTTCTATTTTTCATTTTTTTTCAATGCTGTTTTTATTTTTATTTTATCACACAACTCTTTTAATATTGTTTCTACTTCTTCATACATTTTAATACTGTTTCTGTTTTGCTTTTATTTTATCCCAGCTTTGTTTGGTTTTTAGGTCTTGTATTGTTTCAGAAATCACTGTATTTGGGTTGGGACCTGACTTTTTTTTATTTCAATGGTTTATCTATGTTTTCTTGTATTACATTTCCTTTTAATATCATTTACATCTAAAAAATTTTTAAAGATTTCTTGCAATTATAGTCAACATTTGTGATGACTTTTTTTAAATTTCTTACTAAATATAATTCAAGATAATTAAAATTTTTTTAGCTCATCAGTCTTTTAATTAATTATTTTGATTATTAGTCTGAAAAGATACAGCATATATTTTATTGGTTTTACATAATGTACAATTGATAAAAGTTCTAATAATAACTCTGCTAAAACAACCATTTAAGTAACTCTTTTGCTGAACAACTTTTCATTTTGAATGTCTTATATTGTTCCCAATTTCAAAAACAAATCAATAAGAATTATGAACTTCAAATATCCTATAACTACTTTGCATTTATCAAATTTGATAAATACCTAATTAACTTTATCTTTTATTATGGGATTTTCTAATTTGAAAATATTTTCTAGAAATGTTTTGCAATTGATATTATCAAAAATAAAATTAATCACATCTTTTTGTATCAAAATTAAACTTAAAGTATAGACAATTTTTATCATTTCTTTTGCAAAGAAAATACGTCTTCCTTTCCTTTTTTTTTTTTTTTTTAGAGTTAAAATTATATATATATAATAAAATATTACAATGTTAATTATTCTCATAACAGACATATAAAAGTGTATATTTTAATTAAAATTTCTGTTACTGCCATATATATGCCAAGCTGCTATCTTTGCCATACTAAATTATTTAATTTTTGCTTATATTAAATGATATTATAAAGTATGGGAGTGCCATAATTAATATTTATATATGGTTTATTAAGTCATCTTTTTTTCCATTTTTATTTATTTAAATTTTTATACATATTTGAATGGTTAACTTTTAAATGAATGAAATAATGGTAGTAATCAATATAAATAGCGATATTAGTGCATATAATTTAACTATGAAATTAAATCTTTCACTGAAAAAAAATATCCATATGTGAATTTTTATGTGACATGGCTTATTTAAAATAGAGTCCGACTATTCAAAATTTTGTTACTTTATATAAAATTACCTATTATCAACTACAGAATAATGGATTTTATTTATTTAAATAATAGAATTATTTATTGTAAACTAATCTTATATCTTTACCATACTGATTGCATATATATATATAGTTAAAAAACTGTGTGCGTAGATCTGAATAATCTGCTGTTTGCTTCAAGTATATATAAATATATGTAATTAAAAGGGATTTGAATTCAGACTTTGAACGATAAATTCAGTATTTACAATATACTTGTTTTAAATATTTATATGTATATATATAATTAAATGATAATACAAAGCTAATTTTATTATTTATTACTTTTAGATTCATTATCTATATAAAAATGATTTAACTGATTGCTTTATTTTTTACTTTTCTTTTCTATCTATCTCTTATCAAATGATAGCATTAAGTTAGTTAATCTTCCATAGCATGACCATTAGTGACATATCCAAAAAGACATTTTTTAATGCTTGGTAGATAAGTGTCATTTAGCTATAAAGTCACAAAAGATGCTCCCTGGGGCTTGGATTCGAGTTGAACATAAGTTGATATGTTACCATTTATCAAAAACTAGTGCTAGAATCAACGAGTTCATTTCTGTGAACTTAGATTTGATCATTAGGAATTAATAGTTTTTATGAAAAAGCATTTAAGAAAACGATTCTTTGGGGACGAGATGATAGTGGAAAAGATTGATCTTTTTACCTTGTAGTCAGATAATATTATTAGAAATTTAAAAATAGTAGCTAATACTGCTTTTTTTAATTGATTTCTTTCTAATTATACTCTTGTGTATTTTTATATTTTGTTGTGATCTAAAAATTTTTAAGTTTACAACTATCAATAAAGTTTACAATATATTTATATTCAAAATAATTCATATACTTTTTATGATTAAAAATATTCAAAATTTCTGTTATATGATATATGTATATGTACAGGGAGTGGCAAATGACGGTCCCCTACAGATGCTTTTTGTATAAATTTAGTGTTCAAACTAGCTTTCACTTTTTTAAAAACTAGTTTACTCAGTTGAAGAGTAACTTAAATAAAATTACAATTTTTTATATTCGCAAATATTAATGTGAAATCTTTTTTGAATTGTCTACAGTTTAGAATTTGGTTCTGACGAGTAATTGATTGGAAAGAATATGACAAATAAACTCGTTGAAATCCATAATTATTGTTAAAGTTTTCACCATGGATCGAATTTTAGATAGTTATATATCTTATACAAACGTTACTGATTTAATTGAATATTTTAAATGATTGTTGCACTGTTTATCATGAATGGTTGTTTATATTACAATAATCGATTTCTTTTCTACAAAAATCTGAGTCCTTGTCAGGTAAACTTACATTATATTTTTCAGCAAACAGCTCCTATGTCATTTAATTTTTGTATAAAATTCACATTTGTTTTCTGATATCATTTTATAAGTTATATTAAATCAATCTATAATTTGAAAATATATCTTTAATTGTAAAGAAAAACATAAATATAAAATTAGGATACAAACTTTTGACATACTGATTGGTGAAATGAATGTTTTCACAAGCAGAAGATGTTTTATAAATCTATTTTTGTGAGCACATAGGTTTAATAAAATAAAATTGAAGTCACATACTAATTTTTTAATAAGATAACACTTCTCCTCAATTGCATAGAGTAATCGTATGGTTGTATCATATGGTTTCTGAGTAATTTGGCTTTAAGAAAACCCTTCTATAGGGATAGTACTTTTAATATTTCATCACAATTGATATTACTTTTTTTTAATTTTCATAGATAACCTAATTACTCTTTGATGATGATTGTTACATGTCAATATGAGTTTGGTATATGAAAATTCTATGTGATGGACAGTATTATATGATAATTTTTACTCCCAAATAAATCCATATTAAGAAAAGAGATCAAGCACACAAGTAATGTCTTATTAATAAAAAGGTTATAGTAATATCACTGTAAAAAGAAACATGCATCAAATAAAAACACACCAAGAAAGAATAAAAAGCAAATGTTTTTGCTAGGGTATCTAAAAAAACACAATAAAATTTGACATGTACTGAGGTGTTATGACACAAAAACAACATTCTCCTGTGAAATAAAAATTAATAGCATTCTAACCAAACCTATAGAATTAATATTTTTAGAAGCTCTAGCCTATGAGATCCCATGTTGAATAAATCAAATCACATTCATAGGAAAGAGTATTAACCATATATGTGCTAGAAGAGATGAACATATTAATGCAGTAAAAACCTTTCAACAACTTCAGAAATTACTTGCCATGCTCTAGACACTGGCCATGCATGAACTGGTCAAATATTAAAATCATATTTACATGTAACATTCATCATCAAAGGATATTTACAGAAGTTGTAGAAATATTTAAAAACCCAAATCCTATTAACAAAGATGATGAAACATTAAAATTACCATCCATATGAGAGAGTTCTCTCACATAATTAAAAGAAACTAGCATTTAAGCCAAACTAGAAACCATGCGATACAATTATTATCTCTGCATCAACCATGAGATTAGTTTTCCAGTCGAGAGCAAGTATTATTTTGTTGAAACATCAATATGTTAGTTTAATTTAATTTTATTAAACATGTATGCTTTGAAAAGCATGATTTATAATATATACACATTTACTTTATTTCTGTTATATTTTTAGAAACACTTATTTTCAACAAAATCCTTTGTAAATATTTTTATTAGACTAGTAATTATTAACTTCATTTAATTTCAGATGTATATATAATAAAGTTCATATATATATATATATATATATATATATGTTAATTCTAATGTTTTCTCTGATAAAAGATGTCATATTATTATTACTATTTGCGGGATATTCCGTGTAGTGAAAAAGCTAAATGCTGACGTTTCAGTACAATATCAAGTACCTTACTCAGAGTGTCCTCTTTCTCAAATCACATGAATTCTTATGATTTGAGAAAGAGGACGCTCTGAGGAAGGTACTTGATATTGTACTGAAACGTCAGCATTTAGCTTTTTCACTACACGGAATATCCCGCAAATAGTAATAATAATATGACATATATATATATATATATATAAATGATGATTTCCATCTTTTAGTTTTTCACCCTTTTTATTCATGCCCATAATTTTATTTACAGTTAAATGAAACTTGGCCTAACAAAAGAAGCCTGATTGATTGAAGTGCATCTTAGAAGCTAATCATACATCTTTGTTATTGTCTTAAACCAATAATTGTTAACTCTCTATCTCTCTTAATATCTAGGTTCTCTATCATTATTAATAATAATGTGAAAATGCTAAAACAGAGATTAAATATATTAAATGAACTTAATTGTAAATTAGTGATCAGGCTAATGCACTTTACAGATTTTAAACTATACATAAATGAATATTCTTATTCTCAAACACAAGATAAAGTCTTTATGAAAAGATAGAATGAATCCATCTATCTTTTCAACCAAATGTTTAAGTATGAGCCAATCTTAAATGTTTGGAGCTGAGAGCATGAAGATATTAAGCAGTCACTTTAAATTACTTTATTATGCTTTTCATAAAGACTTTATCTTGTGTTTGAGAGAGTATTCATTTATAGTTTAAGATCTGTAAATCACATGTGGTGTATAAATAAATACCTTATTATATAAAGGCTTAAGTAAACTGAATGTACTCTGTCTACTTAAGTTCATTTAACATATATAATTTTTGTTGTAATATTTTCATATATAAATATTGATAGTATTATTTTCGGGAGCTTACTTATTCTAAAAATATAACAGCTAAATAGCTGACATTTCAGTACAATAATAAGTTCTTTCCTTAGAGCTTCTTTCTCAAATATCCTGAATGGTCAGCTATTTAGCTATTATATTTTTATTACACAGAAGCTCCTAGTAATAAAACTATGAATTCATCATTTATTCATGAGAATTTTAGAATTAATATATATATATATATATAACAAGTTATAAATTTCATAACTTGCTTTTATACTTGCATTTTATGATCACTATATCATTTATATATATATATATATATATATATATATATATATATATATATATATATATATATATATATATATATATATATATATATATATATATATATATTAAAGTTCTTACTATTTTAAAAGTTATACTAATCCTTATCTCCATTATTGTAATTATAAACATTAAAAGTATAATTACACAATTGATATGTAATGGTTACTAGGTTTTATAGGGTATATTTGTATTTTTACCCATATAAATGTGAAAAAGATTTTGTTTATTACTGAACCACTGTAAAAGTTATAATTATAAAAAAAATTATAACCTTCTAAACCTATTACTATACTATATTTCTCATTGCTTTTAATTTAAAACTAAACTTAACTTTAAAGATAACAATCACTTTTTAATATATATTGTCTTTAATTTAAAAACAATTAAACTTCACACTTTTAGTTAATGTTTTAAAACTGTTTATGTACAATTTCAATTAAAACTATGTTTGGATTTTTTTTTTTTCAAACAATGCTCTTGTTTACATTATTAAATAAAAAATATTTCTATAGTTTTCAATTTTCATTCACTATATCCGATAGTAAACTATATATGTATAATAACAATTAGATTAATAAATATAATGATTTTAACTATTATATATAATTTTTCAATCTGCAGAATTACTTTTGGTCAATTTCTTAACTCTCCTCAACTGCCGTTAAATTCAAAGAACACAGTAGAAGCAAACATTATCAACTTCAATTCCATGAATGATTAAGTTTAATATGAGCAGCTTGTCTGTTAATTATATTCATTTTATTTCTATTTATTAAAATTGCCTCATTCATTTTTCTTTTATTATGGTTTCTCTCTTCATGAAGAATCTTAACACTTTAGATATCAAATTTAAATTTATATTTACATGTCCTTTCATGATCCAAGAAAACTGAAGCAGTCATTAAATGATTATTATTGTTCCTTTTCATATGCTTGTATAACAAAACATGCTCCTTTAATCTTTTTTCAATACTACATTTTTAATTTATCAATATAAGACAATATATGTCCACAAAGATTTTTATAAATACAACATCATTTTTCTCCTTGACAGGTATGCCATATTTAAATTTAATCACTAACTTATTAATGTTATTTGTAACACAAAATTAAACATTAAGCAGATTCTTATATATATTCTTAAAAAATTTCACTTGACCATTTGAAATATATGGAATAGATATCCATTTTTTTATTATCAATCTTAAATCCTTATAACTTTTTCTAAATTGACATAACATATTGTTAATGTGTTCAATCTTAAAACCAACTTCAAGCAAATCCTTGAAAAATATCTCAATATTTTGTAATTTATCACACTGTAATGACATAATTTTTCATTACAAAATAAAAAAATTTTATAACTTGCCATCTTATGCATAAATGGTACTTTTGATTTATAATTTATATATTGCTTTTTGAAATGGTTTGATTATTAATTTATAACTTAACATACTATTATCTCTTGAAATAATTAAATCCAAATATTTAATACTTTTGTCCTGTTCCTTTTCAATAATCCATCTTAAGCTATTCAAATTATTTAACTCCTCTACTAGCAAGTTTATAGTATTGGTATTTTCACAACAAAAACATCAACCACATATCTTTTCTAAATTTTAATTTCTTTAAATATACACATATCTAAAATACTACTCTCATATGTAGACAAAATAAAATAATAAACTGGTGAAATAACAAGCAGATTTTAGACATTTTATAATATCTACCTTCAAAATAGGCAATAATGTTATCATTAAAAAGTTTTAAAGAATCAGAACCAAATTTTATCACATATTGACAAACATCTTTACTTTTCAATACATATTCAATTATTTTTATGGAATCCATTCTATCAGTAGACCATATATTTCTATTACATATAATGAAGCAATAATATTACTCTCATCAATCACTATATTTTTAATTCTATCTACAAAATCAAAAGATGAATCAATAGTATTTGCCAAAATACTAAAAACTATTGTAATAGCTTACTAAAGAATTTTTAGAATTTGGAGAAAATACTATTGCTTCATCTTTTGATTTTATAGATAAAATTAAAATGTAGTGATTGATAAGGATTATAATATTGTTTCATTAAATATGACAGAAATATATGGTTCTATTGATAGAGTGGATTTCATAAAATTAATTGAAATATGCATTAAAAAGTAAAAGTGTTTGGAAATATGTATTAAAATTTGTTATTGATACTTTAAAATTTTTTGATGATAAGCATTTGTTGCTTTTTTTGAAGATGAATATTATAAAATGCCTAAATATCATGCATTAAAAAGTAAAAGTATTTGTAAATATGTGATATGTTTAAGTACCATGCATTAAAAAGTAAGGGTGTTTGTAAATATGTGATAAAATTTGTTATTGACACTTTAAAATTTTTTGATGATAACATTGTTGTTTTTTTTGAATGTGGATATTATAAAATGCCTAAATGTTGGCCTATGGTCTGTGCCTATTATTACACAAGTTTGCAATTTTGTTTTGTCTACATATGAGAGTAGTATTTTAGATATGTGTACTTTTAAAGATATTAAAATTTACAAAAGGTATGTGGATAATGATTTTGTCTGTGGAAATATCAATATAATAAATTTGCCTGTATAGGATTTAAATTATTTGAATGGCTTGAAATGGACTATTAAAAAGAAGCAGGATAATAGTATTAAGTATTTGGATTTAATTATTACAAGAGATAATAGTATATTAAATTATAAATTAATAATCAAACCATTGCAAAAAAGGGGATATATAAATAATAAATCAAAAGTACCAATGAGGCATAAGATGGCATGTTTTAGACCTTTTTTGTTTTGTAATAAAAAATTATGTCATTACCAGTATGATAAATTAAAAAATATTAAGATATTTGCCAAGGAATTGCTTGAAATGTTTTATATG
Organism: Epiperipatus broadwayi; assembly: GCA_028023455.1. NCBI lineage: Eukaryota > Metazoa > Onychophora > Udeonychophora > Euonychophora > Peripatidae > Epiperipatus > Epiperipatus broadwayi. The sequence continues at coordinate 22,254 of JAQFVV010013322.1, forward strand.
ATTAAACAGATTAACATTAGGTCATGTCAATTTAAAAAGAGGTATAAGGATTTAAAGGAGTTGAAGATTGATAATAAAAAATTATATCTATTCTATATATTCTATGAAATTTTTTGATATATATATATTGAAATGATAACTTTCCAGGCCCCTATCATTTCACCATCAAACCTAATGACACTCTCATCTGTGCTAAGTTCGAACCTATTTAAATGTTAATAAATTTAAAATTCACTCATGTCTGTATAAACAGTATTATATATTTACGTGCAAACAAACGCTATAATTAGATAGGATTAGTAAAATTATAGCGTACTAAATTTATTTAATATTTCTAAAAATGTTCGGTATATTATTTAAGTTAAGAGTAAATTATTCATTTTGTTGTTTAATATTGTAATTTCGTATGTGGATATATAATCTGTGCTATATAGAAGAAAGACATGATTTAAAATATGTAAAAGCCATTATCTAAAAATAATATTAAATGTCTTTAAAAATTGTTAAAAGATTTCTTGTTTTAAATATATTTCAGGGAAAAGCTTCTCGAAAATATATTTAAAAGCTATATCAAAGTATGTTTGTAAATTATTTTAAATAAATATGTTAGAAAGGTTTGCATTTTCTAAAAAATGTTAAAAGGTTGTTTTTTAAAAAAAAGAGTTTCTATTATATGTAAGATTAAAAATAAAAGCTGGTCAAGTAATTAAAAAGATTTCTGGTTGTAAACAAGTGTCATTAACGACCACACCTGAAATTCGTAAAAAGTAAAACTAGTTCAAAATTTACCAATTAAAATCTCCTTAGATAAGATTAAGTTATTTTAAAATCTAAATTGGACAATTGTTTGCAACGAAAAATCTTAATTATAATAATAGCTTATGGAATGTTTCTAACATAAGTTATCTAAGATCTGGATTATAAATTGAAAAATATTTAATTAAATTCCTGAGTTTAGTGAGTCTTGAGGTGATAGATTCCGATAAGGAAAATATATAAATACTCTGTATTTTAACAAAAGGGAGAGCCATATTGTTAGTGAGAATTGCAGCTAGTCTTCACAATTGTTAATGTTTAATATGTCCGGCTAAAAGCAGGCATCTTGTTGCTGTTATTCTGCGGGAGAACGGGGTTTCTCTCGTCAAAATGCCTAAACCACCAACATGCTGCTAGCAGAGATAAGCCTGACAGAATGGGAAAGATGATGCCACCAGCCACCCAGTCAAACTAAACCAAACCAACAGCCAAGAACTTGCAGTCCAGATAAATAATACCGGTACCATTTTATTTTTCAAACTGCAGAGCTCTGTGTAATTCTTTATGTAAATATATCTATATAAGTTAGCTAACTCTCTTTTTAAAATAATGATAAAGCTAAATGTAATCAAAACTTAAAATCCATTTAATATATTTTAAATATGTCAATTGCTATCAAAATTTAATGTGTTAAAGTTTAAATAATCTGACTTATTTATATTTCCTTTCATTTAAAGTATATTATAAGTGTCTAATTTAAAGTTAAATCACTGTGGTTGTGTCTATATTTCTTTGCTTATTTTAATTAAATGCTTTTATAATTTATATGCCAATATTTCGAAACAGTGGGCACTTAATTTCATGTTTTAAGAAGATATTAATTGAAAATCTTCATGTAATTTGTTTATAGCGTCAACTTTCTGTGCTGTTTCAAAATTCTATTTTTTTTTTTTATTATTTAAATGATTTAATATGTGAAATGTGGCTCTATTAATCAACCATTTAAAAACTTAACCTTATAGTTTTATTTAGAATTAAATTTAGCCTTGATCATATTTATAAGTATATTTGACATTTAAATTCTTAAGTCCATAGAAATATACTTTCCCTCCTTAAATATTTATTTTCTATAAGTAACTTAATAGATCAAGCATGTCAAAGTACAGATGTAGTAATATTCCCTTTTGTAGCATAGACGTTTATTATCAGGCTACACAAGAGTTGGTCCCAATTTGATAGAGCTAATATGCTATTAACTCGTATTTCATAGTATGAAATATACTATTCTTTGCTTGGCAGATGTGATATTATTTTATAAAATTATTCTCGTTTTGCTGCTATACGTAATATACATATATCAAGATGGAGCTATGGCATTGCCAGCACATCTTCTCTTATAGGGTATAGCAGTAGCGAAGCCTGAGCCAAGGCCAGGTTAGCATGTAAGTCCCTCACCATTCCTAAACACAATGTTCCTTTTCACGCAGCATTGCAATCGGTTACAGGGTACCGGCGTTTGTCGCAAGAACCCTGAAGTTATTTCATCTATCTGCAGAGTGACTTTTCCTATTATTGTTTACCTGTGTTTTAGCACATTGGTAAAATCTTATTTCAGCCAACTCTCCCACCTTAATTAACATAATGCTTTCAGCATTCTGAAATTATCTCTCGAAAGCCATGTTTGATCAATCATTACTGGAGCTGGTTTATGTGCTCATTATTAAGTCATATTGTATATTTTAGTAAATGAATTCATGATCAAAGTTCAATATAATTATTTATATAACAGCCACCAATATAATACGGTTTGGCTTCACGTGATATATAGACATAATGTAGTGATTTGATTATGTATTAATTGTAAAGCAATCATAATATGGGCATATGTTAAAGCCATGTATGAAAATTAAATGAAATTATTTATATAAAGCTATTTTGAATTGTATATAAAAAGAGAATGTGTTCTCTTATCCACCCAATGTTTGTGTACATTCGATGCTGAAATGTGTAAAACTTATCAAGTTCATGCCAATTGTAAATAAATATATAATTAATTTAATGTATTTCGTTCTCTGTCTAGTTATTGATCTAATTCAATCCAATTCTAATTATTATTTATAGTCTATATATGTGAAAACTATGCATTAAGTTAAATTAGATTAGTGATATATTTTAGTCAATTAAGAACCTTTCTTTTATTCATCAGAGTCTTATTGCATCTCCGTGACCTATGTCGGCCATGTGGAAAGAGGTATACTACATGTAATTTCAAGGTGGTCATTCGTAGGGTCTTGAGTCTTGGAATCCTGGCTCACGAGTTGAAGTGTGGTCAGACTTGGGATGTCACAGTCCTAGTCTGGTCAGCTTCTGTCTCTTTTGCTTGGATTCTGAATTCTGTTATGCGAATGTACAAACTTGACTGTTACAATATATATATATATATATAAAGATGTGTTTCATTTTTCATTTTGTGTTATAAATAACATTAATAAGTTAGTGGATAATTCCAAAAATGTCATACCTATCAAGCAGTATAGTAATGTTGTCTGTCAAAATTTTGTGGATGTATGTTATCATATATATGTAAATTGAGATGCATTATTGAAAAAAGATTAAAGAAATATGAATTGTTATACAAACATGTGAAAAATAAAAATAATAATGATTTAATGACTACTTCAATTTTCTTGAATCATGAAAGGACATGTAAATATAAATTAAAGTTTGATATTGAAAGTGATAAGATTCTTCATAAAGACAGAAACCATGATAAAAGAAAATTGCAGTAGGTAATTTTAATAAATAGAAATAAAATGAATATAATTAATAGACAAGTTGCTAGTGTTAAAATTTGAAACCTGTGGGATTTGAGTTAATGATATTTGCTTCTGTTGTGTTTTTGAATTTAATGGTAATTGAGGAAGGTTAAGGAATTAACTAAAAGTACTTATGTGGATTGAAAGAATGTATATAATAGTTAATTACCATTATATTTATTATTTTAATTGTTATTTCAACAGTTTTAATTAATGGACATTTTATTTGTATTATATATATGTGTATATATATATATATGACAATAGATGGTGTTCTACCAAAAACACCGTCACGCGTAGTTTTTTGTTTACATAAACATCATAGCAAGCATTCACTATCTCTAACTTTAATTTCCACCTTCAGATCATGATTCCAAGCTATTTGCTATCATTAGTGAAGGACAGGAATAAGAAAATTGATCTAAACACAAACTCTGAGCGTTTATGAAACAGTTTCTATTCAGCTTGCAAGTGTGAATCTTTTAGACACGTAATGTCTTCAAACTCAGCATAGCAAGCCAGATAGCTACATGGGTCTTATCTCAGTTCAGCATCACCACATAGTAGAAGCCTCTGCAATATATATCATTGCAAGAAATAGCTCAAAGGTACATACAAGCATTAGCAAGTTTTAACTTGTGTTTTTTTGTTTTTCATATATATATAAAACAAAAAAAACACAAGTTAAAAAACTTGCTAACGCTTGTATTTATGATAACAGATGGTGTTCTACCAAAACACCAACAAGCATAGTTTTCTGTTTACATAAATGTCATAGCGAGTATTCACTATCACTAACTTTAATTCCACTTTCAGATCATGATTTCAAGCTATTTGCTATCGTCAGTGAAAGACAGGAATAAGAAACTAGATCTAAACACAAACTCTGAGCATTTATGAAACAGTTTCTATTCAGCTTGCAAGCGTGGACCTTTTAGACACGTTGATGTCTTCAAACTCAGCATAGCAAGCCAGATAGCTACATGGATGTGATCTCAGTTCAGCATCACCACATAGTAGAAGCCTCTGCAATATATATCATTGCAAGAAAGACCTCAAAGGTACATTTATGAAAAACAAAAAAAAACACAAAAAACTTGCTAATGCTTGTATTTATGATAACAGATGGCATTCTACCAAAAACACCATCAAGCATAGTTTTCTGTTTACATAAACGTCAGAGCGAGTATTCACTATCTCTAACTTTAATTCCACTTTCAGATCATGATTTCAAGCTATTTGCTATCGTCAGTGAAAGACAGGAATAAGAAACTAGATCTAAACACAAACTCTGAGTAATTATGAAACAGTTTCTATTCAGCTTGCAAGTGTGAATCTTTTAGACACGTTAATGTCTTCAAACTCAGCATAGCAAGCCAGATAGCTACATGGGTCTGATCTCAGTTCAGCATCACCACATAGTAGAAGCCTCTGCAATATACATCATTGCAAGAAGGTCTTGTAGAAGCTTCTACTATGTGGTGATGCTGAACTGAGATCAGACCCATGTAGCTATCTGGCTTGCTATGCTGAGTTTGAAGACATTAACATGTCTAAAAGATTCATGCTTGCAAGCTGAATAGAAACTGTTTCATAAATGCTCAGAGTTTGTGTTTAGATCTAGTTTCTTATTCCTGTCTTTCACTGACGATAGCAAATAGTTTGAAATCATGATCTGAAAATGGAATTAAAGTTAGAGATAGTGAATACTCGCTCTGACGTTTATGTAAACAGAAAACTATGCTTGACGGTGTTTTTGGTAGAATGCCATGTGTTATCATAAATACAAGTGTTAGCAAGTTTTTTAACTTGTGTTTTTTTTTGATTTTCATAAATGTACCTTTGAGGTCTTTCTTGCAATGATGTATATTGCAGAGGCTTCTACTATGTGGTGATGCTGAACTGAGATCAGACCCATATAGCTATCTGGCTTGCTATGCTGAGTTTGAAGACATTAACGTGTCTAAAAGATTCACGCTTGCAAGCTGAATAGAAACTGTTTCATAAATGCTCAGAGTTTGTGTTTAAATCTAGTTTCTTATTCCTGTCTTTCACTGACGATAGCAAATAGCTTGAAATCATGATCTGAAAGTGGAATTAAAGTTAGAGATAGCGAATACTCGCTCTGACGTTTATGTAAACAGAAAACTACGCTTGACGGTGTTTTTGGTAGAACACCATCTGTTATATATATATTATTTCTTAATATTCTCACAAATAAATGATGTCATAGTACTCTGGGAGCTTTCATGTAATATAAATATAATAGCTAAATATCTGATGTTTCAGTACAATAACAAGTACCTTTTTCAGAACTTCTTCTTTCTCAAATCATAAGAATGTGTGTGGTGAGATTTAAAATCATTATTTTTTTCCTTTGTTATCTTTTTCTCATTCTCAAATTTTATTGGCTGAAAAGTTTTAAAAAAATATTTTTTCCTCCAATAGCTTTTTTCAAATATTGATAATTTTCTTTAAATTCTCTTAGACATTTAAAAAATCTCTATAGCTTCCCTTAACAGTCTCTGGTCATATTGTTCAAATTTTGCCAGAATATAAGTCTTATTAAAATTGATGTTATAATTAAATAATTAATTAATTAATTAATCTAATGTGTGAATAAATGGCTGATGAATCAGATTTTTCTCTAACTGTCAAAATATGTTTTACTTTTCTTACGTTTATTCTATGATTGTTCTGTTCAACGTATTAATGTAAACAAACTCCACATGGAATTTTATATATAAGCAAATTTGGATAGATATAAGCTCCAATCAAAATGGTAGGAACAAACTTGTTTAACATGTAAAAAAGTGACCAATCAATCTGTAGTATGTATGCATTGCAAAAAAAAACCCTTTGACTTTAGTGACATTCATCATAGATAAATAGATCATTACTCAATTCTAAATATTTAAAAAATAATTTTTCAGTAACTAGAAAAAATCTGATTATATAATACTTATCTGCATATTTTAATGTGAATTTTGATAAATCAGCTTATTATACAATTTTATTTAACTTTCTTTGTATTTTTATTTTGTCTAGGTAAAATCTTGTAACTCAATTTTCACTAACTTTCCAAATTCTGGTCTAGTTAAAACTTGGTATACATATGTATTCCTGATGTCAATACATTTTTTAGAGTTTGAAAACAATTTTACAAAAAAATCAAACTTTTAATTTTATATGCTATCTTGATAGTTGTAATGTCTTACTAGTTTTTTTAAAAATTTAAAAGTGAATGATTCATTGAAAATATAATGGTAACACATAACACAAACGTCCATTTAAAATTCAATTAAACTGCAATTAAAAATCTTCAAACTTCCAAATATTCTGAAGTAATTATACTATGATCAATAATGATGTTATTAAAATATAGATTATTTGTTGCTATAATGATATCATACTATTTACAACTTTCTTAACTACTTTATCAATACTATTTTTTATATCAAAACTTTATTCTAACAGTTTCGACTGTCTTGCAGTCATCATCAGAGCTACAATATTCAAATATATATTTAATACACTTACACACATATTCATATACATAATTAAATACACAAAATAAAATATACATTTTAACCTGACCATTATAAATAATCATTTCCCATTTTATTGCTTTATTCTTAAATAATTTCATCTACATTTATTTTATATTACTTTATTTTAAAATTATTTATTATAATTTTAATTTTTGAAAATTTTGTCAGTTGGGATTTTAGAGATAGAATTGTAAAGAGGTAGGTAATTTTTGTAATGTAAAAAATATTTTGTAATGTGGAAAAAGTTAATTGATAATTATAAAATATTTAATAAAAATAAAAAAAAGAATAAAAGTTGATTAAAATTTAAGTAAAAAGACAATAACATGTATTAAATAATAGAATAAAAGTTAACGTTTTTTAAAATTATAAAAATATTTTTAAAAAAAAATAAAATAAAGTAATATAAAATAAATGTGGATAGAATTATTTAAGAGTAAAGTATTCAAATGGGAAATGATTATTTATAATGGTCAAGTTAAAGTGTATATTTTATTTTGTTTTGGTTTATTTTGTGTATTTAATTATATATATATGAATATGTATATAAGTGTATTAATTATATAATTATATATTTGAACATTGTAGCTCTGATGATGACTGCAGGACAATCAAAACTGTTAGGATAAAGTTTTGATATAAAATTAGTATTGATAAAGTGTTTAAAAAAGTTGTAAATGGTATGATATGTAAAAGTAGAAATCAATATATAGGAAAAAGAAGACAAAAATATATTGTTGCTACAATCATAGGAATAAAAATGAAAACAAACAAAAACCAGAAAATTAGATCTACAACTAAGATAGTATATAAAATAAAAAGTATATAAAAAAATAACACGTTTTTATTCACATAAATGGATTAAAAGACAAAAATATTAAAAAAGCTTTTAGTTCATTTATGTGAATAAAAACATTTCTTTAAGTTTTTTTTATAATACAATGATTTAATTCTGGAAATATGATTCATTTTGTTATGGTCATGTCTTTTTTCATTAGCCTGTCACTTAATTGGTACATCTTTTTTATTCCTTTATTATTTAAATTAATATTATTAAAAACAATAAAAGAATGATCTGATTCCTACTTTTCATTAGATTACTAAAAAAATACTGTACTTTATTAATACTTAGACAAATATTTTTTGGTTTAAATCAACTTGAATTTGATAGTAATAAATAATTAACACTCTAAAATATATTAGACTAATAATAAAAAAGCTAAGAATGTAGAAAACAAAAAGATATAATGACATCCATCTTTATTATAAAATTAACTAAAAACAACTATTAAATACACATTTTTTAAAATAAAATTTAAAGTTGTAGTTATTTATAGTGATTATGATTTACTATAATAAAGCTATTTCATTTGTATACTTATGCTAAAGCTCCTGTTTGGATATAATTTTTAAAGTGGGCTCTTCCTACAGACATTTATCTGAATAGCAAACTGTTGCAGTTAAGGGTTCTAAAACACATATAAATACCATATGTTATGTTTAAGGTCAGAACTAAAATATTTTCGTTTCATGGATAGGCTTTTGAGCAGTTTAAAATCAAATTAAAATAGCCGACTCTGGAGAAATGTCATTCATATGATTTCAGGATTTTATGGCAAGTTAAGGCACTTAATAATACAAAATAACAATAAAACAAAAAAGTACACAAAGATAAATTTCTTCTGATTTTGAGGTAAGATACATAGTTAAGCAAAAACAAATCCTGCAATTTTAAAAACTAAACTCCAGTCATTGCAAAATGTTTAAAGTATTCCCAACTTCTTGAACCACATCACCTTCTCTTTAATAAAGATAAAATTAAAACTATTGTATGAATATGTTTTATTCATGTCATAATTATTCCTGTCTGATTATTAGTGTTTATAAATAATTAAGAAATGACTTTTTAGTTAATGAATTTTGTTTGTTTATTTTTTTTTTTTTTTTTTTTTTTTTTTTTTTTTTTTTTTTTTTTTATATTATTATTATTATTATTATTATTATTATTATTATTATTATTATTATTATTATTATTATTATTATTATTATTATTATTATTATTATTATTATTATTATTATTATTATTATTATTATTATTATTATTATTATTATTATTATTATTATTATTATTATTATTATTATTATTATTATTATTATTATTATTATTATTATTATTATTATTATTATTATTATTATTATTATTATTATTATTATTATTATTATTATTATTATTATTATTATTATTATTAAATGCTCAAATTTATATTATCTGGTGATTACTAGAATATTTCTCTAGAGTAATTTAATTTCTTTGTAGCCTGTTCAAAGGCTTATTTATTATTGTCCTTACTTGGTGCAATAGGAAGTGGTCAAATTTAGAGAGCAATGTGCATGGATCAACTTTCAAATCTACCAGTTTCTGTGGTCAAACTTTATTTTTTATTATTGAGATCAAATTACACAGCAACCTCATTATTGAACTTCCTCTTTTTATGAGTACTATGTGGTATTTTAACAATATGGTAATTTCAATGTAAGGATTTGTGGTTCAATCTAAAATTTAGGTTTAATCCATGTATCCATTTGTACTTTTTTATGATCTCTATTGTGTTTTTAAAACTCATTATTAGAATCACTGTTAAAAAATATTAATATATTTTAATCAATTTCCCAGGATCCAACCTCCAAATCCATAGAAAATGGTTAAAAATGTTTTTTTCTTTTTTAAAGATATATCTGTATAACTTAAAATATTTTTCATATTTTAATGTAACTCTGATTAGTGCTATCCTGTGATAAATTTCTTGATAAATAATACAATAAGATGAAAACATTAAACTACACTTAAGCTTAAGTCTTAATTTTCAATTTTGATGTTACTTTCTGATCCATTGCAATAAACTTTTTTATATATCTTGTCACGCTATTTTTCATAATGAAAATCTTGAGAATTTCTTTGATTTCAAATATATGTAAGATATCAGAAGATTGTCTAAATGTATTAATTGTTTCTTACCCAATCCTTTATACAAAATGAATAAAACAAATTGTAATATGCACCCCTTTTGTCAATATAAAATTGATCCATTTCAACTATAAAATATTTTAATTATCTTCTTACATACAGAGATTTCTTGTAAAAATATTGACCTGTTCTGGTAAATCTATCTTTTTTAAAAAATAAAATAATTCATAATTTAGTTTAGTCAGATAAATCGATGAGTTGCTGCAAGCTAAAAATAACATAAACATTTTCTGGTAGGGAAACTAGTGGTGTAATTTCTAGGATTTCTAGATTTTACTTCTTATAACGTTCTCATTTATTGTAAGATTACAATCTTTGCTAAATGATTATTAAAAACTTTTTATTGCATATCATATAAAAATATATGATAATTTGGATACACTGTCATATTCATTTGATACAGAAGCAAAATTTTGATTTCTTTCAGTTTGTAGACTATTGAGTATTTTTTTACATTAACTGTCATAATTTGTTCAGAACCTTATTAATTCAATTTTCTATCAAATTTCACATACAATGACATCATTTCCAATGTCTTTATCTTTTGATAATAATGGCAAACTAAGTTGACTTTATCATTTATTGTTAAAAGACTTTTTTTTCCAAAATGTATCTCATCAGAGGTATTATGATTGCTATTTTATAATAAAGATTATTTGTAATATTTCTTTTATTTTTCTCTGACATTTGTGATATAATTACAATTTATCCAGTGATATTTGTTAGAAAATTTAATCATGACAAACACTTTTTTGTAGTCTCTCAATTTGTCCAAGCAAAATCTAATTTCCTAGCTTTTTTCCAAACTAATTACTTTTACAAATGTCATTATGATTTTATTTTTTGTCTTTTTCTACAATTCCCTATTCAGTTCTCTGAAAGGATTTTTATCTTTTAGATATTCATTGTTATTTTAATAGTTGTTCCATCTCACTCAAAGTTTACTCATATTTCCCTTTAATTATTTCTATTATAATTAAGATATTTTACTATCAGTTATATCAAAACTGTTATGCTAATCTAAGTTTAAACAAAGTACTGATGCTCCATTTGTTGCTAATATATGATTACAGCTATTATATTTTTACTACTTTATATATATATATATAATGAATTCACATTGTATAGTTTAGAATTGTTCTCATATTATTTAAAATTATTAGTAGCAATTCCGAAGTTAGTTTAAAGTTATACATTCCTGTATATATATATATATTAAAATAAAGTTACTGTCAACAGTAACTGAAATAATCATACAAATATATAAACCATTATACAATTACAAATATCCAGTAACGCCCTCTGTTTAATCATTTTTAAGTTTACTATCTTTGAAATATAGACTATTAAACAGAGTGCATTACTGGATATTTGTAATTGTATAATGGTATATATATATATATATATATTTATTGAACCGGGTTAGAATATGTGCATTCGAAACACTGGTCTCTTAGGCAGAGAAGAACATACTCGGAGAGCATGTATGCCCAAACAATAGCTATAAAGTATATAACTAGCGTTACATTTCCAGGACATAGCTTCTTCTCGGCTGTTGAGTTCAACACCAAATCCAAAGCACTTTTTTGTTTGTGTATCAACACGGGCACCAGCTGTTTATTCTAAAAGAATACTAAAAGAATAGACAACGCACTTTGAACAGTGGCCACTAACTCAATGCCTGAATCCACGATTAGCTCAGCTGTTTGTAATCACTAATAGATTATACTTCATTAGTGGTTAAAAGAATTGATAAAAGAATTGTAAAAGGAATTTATAAAAGAGATTGATAAAAGAATTTGGTAAAAGAATTGATAAAAAGAATTGACCGACAAATAAAGTTTAATTTTAAAGACAATTTATTAACTAACATTTATTTACTAAATTTAAACATTTTATAATTCTAATAAAAACACACACATATTTTTAAATTAACATTTCTAAACTAGTTTAAATATTCTTGTATATTTTCATAACTGAACACTGGTATTTATCTAATTTAACCAATAATATTGATATAAGGATCACGCACATATTAACTCATGCACACACATAAAAATAATAAAGTATTACATAGCATTTGAAATTTAAACACACATATCAATAGTTCATTTATGTATGATATCAAGTTCATATAATTAGACTCTTGGAGGATTCGCACGAATTAATGAAATGCAATGGCTATTACAGTATAAACGAAAATAAGCAAATGTTTTACCTAGGATTTTGAACGTAGATTTAACACTTTGTTTTCTTCTTGTTTTTTGTTTCTTCCAGTATGAATGGTTCCAGCCAGCTGGGACATTTCCCTTGATGAGTTTCCTTATTATTCACGATTATTACTATTGGAGACAATTAGATACTGACAGAGATTTTCTAAGTTGTTACGTTGACATTATTTCACGGGCAGATCTTGCTGTTTTCATCGGACTTTTTAGGCTGTGGAGAGGCGAGAATTCCCAAAATCTTCTCAACACTGCATTTTGTTTGTTAACTGACTCAATTAATTTCTGAACTGTACTACTCAATTACTTTTGTGAACTGATTACTGTCCGATAAAAAAAGGTCTATTTATACCTGCGCCTTGTTGTCTTCGTAATATCTCCTGCAAAGATCTGTTGTCAAATTCCAGTGATAATCATTTGATAAACGTGTTTTGAAAGATTGCTTAATTAGTAATATCCATGCAAAAATGTTGTTTGATATTAATTAATAACCATTGCCGTGTTTTTTAATGATAATCTTCTTTTATTTCGTATACTATTTATTTACAAATCGCACATATATTTTTAATACAATTTACTATTTAGTTTTAACATTATTTTTTCTTTAATTAAACTTGAATGAAGAGATTTGTATGTTTTAACTTTTTAAATTATATTTTTATGAATACTAATAAAAACTCTTTACTTCTTTTTATAACCCTTAGTTTAATTTCTCAAACCAAGACTCCCCCTCCCCCCTTTTGATTAATTAATTGTAGCTTTTTATTTCAAAACTAACGCTAGAAAACTATTTGATTTTTATCTTTTTCAAAAACAAACTGAATAAACTCTTCAACATTTAATTTTATGTTTTTCTTTAATGAAAGATTATTTTAATAATATAATTTTAGATAAAATTATATGTGCCTATATCAATATAGGTACAATATATATATATATATATATAATATTATATTTAATGTTTTCACAGTTGTATGATATAGATAAATTATTACTTTTTGACCAGACCATGTGTTATTTTTCATTACGAACTGATATTTTGATGAACATATATATATATATAGCTTACAAATAAGCTGTTAACAAGCTTTGTAGAATAATTCCTTGTAATATATATATATATATATATATATATATATATATATTGTGTCCATATAAATATATTTGACTATAGATAAAGGTAGATATCTTCTTTATTGTATAAACAAGATTGCCTTGATAATAGATTGAGATTGTTGATTGTTATTGTTATTGACATTGTTTAGGAGTTGATCATGTATTTACATTTATATATACTAGAAGATTTTTATTAGTTCATCTCCAGCATATCACAATCATTCATCGGTGCAAAAATTCAACCATTCTCTCTTATCTGCATACATATCACAAACAATCTTCACTCATCAGAGAGTGTAATTAGATCACACACTTAAGTCCCCATGCTGGAGTTGACATAATGATATTTTTCTATAGCATCATTTTCATGCATAATAAAGACTGATTTCTATTCATGTATATACTAAACAAAAATACCACCGCTGCTTTCAAATAATATCAGTAGATAGAGAACATTTTTTTTTAATTTGATTCGTTTTTGCTATCTAATGGAACTAAACTTGTTTGAATATATATTGCAATGTATTTTTTTTAATATATGAATAATATACAGAACCTATTAAAAATAATCAATAAATTTTATAATAATATGGAATCTGATTATTGATAAGTTATATTGACTTTTTTGCACATTTGATTAATGGTTAAGTTTTCATAATAAAATTAAATTATATAATAATTAAGTTAAAACATTAAATGCTCCATAAAATGATGATATCATGAAAGACAGTAAACTTGAGTTTTGTATACATATGTAAATAGAGCCAATAAAGGCACACAATTAATTAAGTGAAAATAGGGGTAATTACAGAGGCGTTTGGTTAATGGATCGGATTATCAAGAGAATTAATAATAAGTGAAGCCGTTTACACACACGCGAGAAAATGTATTAATACTCCAGAAAGAAAACGAGAGCGGGATTTAAAAGTTGGTGCAATGTGAAAAAGGAGAATTCGCGCTTTTTCTGGGTTGTTCACGTGGAGTGCTGATGCTGTACGGACTATGATCCCAGGTTCTCGGCGCCTGATGGTTAATCCGGCCGATTAGAGTAAAAGCAGACCGCACCGGTCTTAATATTATTTTAAACGCCCTAAGTGGCTCTTACGAGGGATAATTGCATCACCTAGGCAAGGTACTGTGCGTTTTATATTACTGTAGGCAGAGAAGGAGATTTGAATGTTAAAACTTTAAAGCAGTCAGATTATATATGTATATATGTTAACCAGCTATTGTACTGTTGTTAGTGTTACCAATAAAGATTTAGAGTAAATTAGTCGGTGATTCTTATTTCTAATTAAGCATTAATATTTGCGATCGCTCAGCTTCAGCTGAGAATACTGCAATTTTCTGGCGCAGTCTTAAACAACCTTAAAATATGTCATTAGGGCAGAATAGTATAGGCGAATTCGACGCCAGTAACACGTCCGAATGGCCGTTATATAGAACACAGATCGAGAACTTTTTTACATTGAACGCCATTGAGGATAACAAGAGAAAAATAGCGGCCCTAATGTGCTATGGCAGGAAAAGAGTAATCGAAGTTATTCATAAAAATTTCGAAGTCCCTTTGCCTGAGAAGGTCAAGTACGAGGAAATGATCAAAAAGTTAGATGATCAGTTTAGTCCCCGTCCCTCTCGCCACATAGCCAGATTAACTCTCCGAAATAGGAAACAATTTAGCGGCGAGAAAATTAAGGATTACAACCTAGCTTTAAGAGAATTGGCCAAAGATTGTAACTATGGTGATTTCGTGGACGAAATATTAATGGATCAGCTACTCTGGGGCATGGCCGATGATAGGCTCAGACAGCAATTGCTAGTAGAGACGGAGTTAACCTACGAAATGGCCATCAAAAAGGGTATAGCATATGAGCTGATAGTGGAGCAGACACAAGCTTTTAGATGTAAATCGGATGAAACCACAAAAATGGGGGTATTCAAAACGTACGGAGGAAATCAAAGCCAAATGAAGTCAAATACTAGTAACGCAAAAATAAAATGTTTCTGTTGTGGCAAAACGGGCCATATTTCAAAAGAATGCAAATGGCAGAAAGAAGTGTGCTTTAAATGCGGCAAAAAGGGTCATTTGTCACGCGTCTGTAGACAAGACGACAAAGGGAAATTAAAAGAACACCCACACACGCCTCATGATAGGGGAGGGAAATTTGCAACCACCCATATGATTAAAAATCTAGACGTTAAAAGTATACGTCAGTTTATGATTAAACTTAAAATTTACGGTAAAGAAATAGAAATGGAAATTGATAGCGGTTCGGCAATTTCCATAATCTCACGGTCAGATTGGAAAAAATTATATGATAAGGCAAACATTGTTTTAGAAAAAACAAAAATTAAAGCGAGAGACATAAATGGTAACGCACTCAAAATAATTAGACAGGTTAAAGCGCCAATCAAATACAACGGCAAAAAAGCGAACCTACCCCTATATATTGTTAATGGTAAAATTAGCCCCATTGTAGGAAGAGAATGGTTTCGCGAGATCGGGATACTGGAGTTGACATAATGATACTTTTCTATTGCATCATTTTCATGCATAATAAAGACTGATTTCTATTCATGTATATACTAAACAAAAATACCACCGCTGCTTTCAAATAATATCAGTAGATAGAGAACATTTTTTTTTAATTTGATTCGTTTTTGCTATCTAATGGAACTAAACTTGTTTGAATATATATTGCAATGTATTTTTTTTAATATATGAATAATATACAGAACCTATTAAAAATAATCAATAAATTTTATATTAATATGGAATCTGATTATTGACTTTTTTGCACATTTGATTAATGGTTAAGTTTTCATAATAAAATTAAATTATATAATAATTAAGTTAAAACATTAAATGCTCCATAAAATGATGATATCATGAAAGACAGTAAACTTGAGAAAATACAATAATTAAGTATCCCATTCCATTTGGTTGATAATTTAATTTCACTCTGAATTATGAACAGTGTTGACAAAGATATGCTTATAAACATCGGAGCTACCAAGAATAGGTGAATTCATTCTATTCTTGATTCTTTGTTTAACATTTAGAATGCTTTTAAGTCATTGCCTGAGGAAAAATAATATATTTTCTTTTTTACATATGCATTCAGCTATGTTTAATTTAAAGTTTAAATAATTATTATAAAATAAAAATAGAAAATTCAAACATTTTAAAAGTTATTAATTTTCAATTTCTTCATAAATTGCAAGTTTTTATAAGCTGTAAATTGGAAGTGGTTTTTTATTAATTCTAAAATATTTTATATAAATCTTTGTATAATAAGAATATTTATCGATCATTTTTGTTTTTTTTTTTAAAAATCAGAACATTTTGTTACTTCATTTGGATTCAAGTTCTAGACACGAAACAATCATTTAAGGGGGGGGGGGCTTCTATCAGAATAAGTATTAGATTATCTAATAATTTATTTTTAAATATTTAATAACAATGATTAAAGCGAAAAAGCAAATTTGTGTACATTACTGATTTAATTTCTCTTTATGCAAGAACATATAATAAATATGTTATATAACCATTTTTTTACAAACTAATATTAATAACTGTAATTAATATTTCACTAATAAACTTAATTTTATTTTTACAATTAAAAGTAGTTTTATTTTCTGAAAAATAAATTGACATAATTTATCAAGAAAATTAATTTTGATATAAAGTACAAAGTAATTATTAATATTGTATATATACTAAAAGTATCTATCAATTCATTTTAAAAATTTTGTTCATGAATTTTTCATATTTTTTTGTGGACATATTTTTTTTTAAATGTAACTTTTATAAAATAATTTATTTACTAAAGCAATAAACCTAAAGCCTGTGCGGTTGAAAATGGGAAGGTAGGGACCTCTACAGGTCTTAACCATCAGCTTACGCATTGGAAGAAAAGCCTAAGCTTATGGTTACGACCTGTAGAGGTCCCTACATTTGCATTTTCAACCGCACAGGCTTTAGGTTTATTATCTTAATAAATATTACTTACGTAATCAATGTGCGTTAAATAAATTTATAATTACAACTTTAAAATAATTTATTAAAAAAAACTAAATTGCATCACCATTTTAAAAAAAAACTCAATTAAAAAAAATCTGCTATATGCCATATTGTGTCTGAAAGAAACATATGATATGTTTTTGCTATATTTACTTATTCAAAGACATATTCAATTATTTTGACTCCCAAGTTACCAATGAACTGTCATTTGAAATTACATTATTAAAAGGCTGGAAATATTAATAAAACATATAAAAAATAGCTTTAAAATGTGTTATTGATTTATTATCTTCAAAATTATTGCTACCTCGCACAAATTTGTAGATCAATAAAGTTTTGGCATCTGATCTTGAAGTTGTTTTTATTGTTTCATTTTATATAATTAAAATAAATGGTATTTCTCTATAATAATTTATGACAGATTAGCTATAACTTTACAGAATATATATATATTGTAATGGTCAAATATGTATATTCGCTTAACAAAATCTAGAACTTTAGTAAATCATCCCAAGGCCGACCAGAATATGGTGGTGAAACTACAGGTCTGATATAACCCTAGTTTCTTTACTATTGCTCAGAGATTTACCACCTTATGGATGACACCCTTGAGTTTACAGCAGTATTTTCCCTCAAGACTGGGAGAAAGTTGACATTCTATCTAGTATAGCTATATAGGTATCATGTGGCTAAAATATGATTATTCAACAATGAAATGATTTTTAATAACTAATAATAAATAATTACTAAATGATGGAATGATTAAGAGTCGGTGAGCAAGACTAAGACATGAAACAAAGTTAAATTTAAAACAAATTTAATTAAGTTAAATTTTAAAATAATAATTAAAACAATATTACAATAGCTAAATGCTTGGTCTCACACGCAGGTGATTAAGAGATGTTTACATTAAGTTTGGGTTCACATGCAAATGGTGGTTTTAGATATATCATTCTTTAAGGGTGAGTTATACATGGCTTGGTTTACATATATAGGTGGTATGTAAAATCACTCGCAGGTGATATTAAGTCTCTAATTACAAATTATTGGATTTCTTACATATATGTATATCACTCGTAGGTGATAATTTTAATATTTATGCACTTCCGGTTTATATATAGCATTTTAGTCACTTGCAGGTAATTGTAAATTTCTAGGTTACAAATATTTAATTTATTTAGCTATATATATATATATTGTACCCTCACTTCTAGGAAATATGTAATTATAATAAATTGATCTAGCTCAGATAAATAATTATGTTAATCTAAAATGCATCTAAATCAACAATAACTATATTCTTTAATAATATCAATTATCAAATTAACTTTAGCTAATAAATAATAATATAATTCTGTTTTATAAAATTAAATAAATGAATATCTAATAAAATCATGAGACTATGAAGTGAGTTTACAAGTGGCAGAGCGAATACATTAAGCTAATATCCCACAGGATATCATCTTAATGGCATAAGAATACCATCCCTACTCCTATTACTTAAATACTACATTTATAGTATTCTTATGTCTTTAATCTAAACTAACTAAGTATATAACTCTTAATAAATCAATCTGAATATCTTTATTAAAATTAATTTAACTCAAATTATCTCAGGTTCTCTTAAATTATTTCTAAATTAAGTATAACTCTTGTAATTAGGTATAATAAGGGATTTAATATCATTCCTAACTACAATTCAATAATAATAATAATAATAATAATAATAACAACAACAACAACAAAATAATCATACTAATCTTTAATCTATAATTTACTTTCCTATCTTTCTAATTATAATATTGTTCATGTATATCACGTAACAATAATATAATATAATTTTCTATTATCCATATGGCATCTTAAGTAAACATGTATGATATGATAGTGTAATATGAGAATATGTGGCAATCATTACTAATATAATTTAATGTAAATCTTTGATAATTCTTCCATGACCATCAGAATATTACAATAAATGAAACTTCTTAAATAAAACATATCAATAAAAAAATTATAAATCTTAAGTAACAATTTTATTTATGGTATTTCTTCATTATAATTATCTGTGATTATGTAATTGTGATGTGAAGAAATTGAGTCAACACCAAGATTTATAACAAAACTTAACAAATTTATTAATAAACTTTAACAATAAATTATATACAGTATGTACAATATGCATGCACTTTGTCTTACTCTCTTTTAGTTAATTTTACAAAAAAAAATGAATTATATAAAAATATTAGATACAAAAAAATTGCTTTATCAAATTCTTATTACTGAAATATTACCATAACATCTTTATGGCCTCCATTAATTTTTTTAAAATTATTACATTACAAAAGTATTATTTAAATTATTAATTCACTTTGAATTTATATTTTATTATTTAATTTTAAAAACACTTTTACTATATTCTATAATTATTCTTAACTTACTCACAGTGTGAATAACCTTAATTAATAATATACCCATTAACCTAAACTGCTTATTATTACTCAATATAATGTCAAATAAATGTAAGCATTGATGTGTACTATTATAAAATAATAATAATATAAAACTATGATCACTTGTATTCTTCAAATATGATTTATGTATATTTTTTTACTTGTAAAAATATCCATTAACATTGAATTTCTTTAAAATTTAATGATTAAATAATATTTTTTATAAAACACATTTCATTCATCATTTATTTATTTGTAATAAATAATAATGAGTCCCAAACATAAAAAGTTTATGATTCCTTATTAACAAGTTACAATCGTGTATTCTTTACCCTCACTCATATCTTTACTTTTAAACAATATAACCCATCTTATCTTCTTTAATAACAATTCTGCATTTTAAACTTAATCATCATTTCATATTTTAAAATACTAGCCTTTATGATACCATTCAAGCAATATCAATAGTAAATACACATAGGTATATGGAATAAATCAGATTTTAATGTAATAGCACTTCTATTAAATTACCATCATGGTCACAGTGTATCATAAATAAGGTATGACTATTTTAGTTCATCACCTTTACCAATAAACATAATGTCCAGGCTATATATTCAGCTCTATGGAACATTACAACTTCAACATCCAAATATATATGTGTGCATTTATAGAGGTTTACATATATAAATGCAATTTTCTCTCTATATGTACATATACTCACACATACATGGTTAACATATTTAGGTTTTAATTTAGCCAGTTTTTAAGATAATATTAGCATGATATACAAGAACTTGGATGCTATTACATATAAAAGAATACTACTATAGAATATAGTAGGTGAAACAATTGGGTTGTAAAAGCTGACTGTTTCAATATATATATATATATATATATATATGATTAGAGGATTTGTATTCAGGATTTTTCAGTCTCAAGCATCCAATACACATGATAACATGCATGTGAAAAAGATACATGATTTTGAGTATATATATTTCATGCAGAACCAGCACTCATCAGTTGGGCCAGATCATAATCTCCCATATATATATATATATATATATATCCCATCCCATATATATATATATATATATATATATATATATATATATATTGTAATGGGATGGGGTGGGTGAAATATTGTATTTAATAATATAAGAGTATGAGATTAGAAAATCTCTAAGAACATTGAGATCAGCCAGCTACTAAAATCCACCAGCATTATAAAAAAAGTAAGTATAAGTAACTACTTGAGAGAAATAACCATCCATCATCACCATTGATGGGAATAAACAAATTAGTACAATAAAATATATAAATCAACAGTCAACCTTGTGACTAGATTGAAAATGGGTCTTCTGTAGACCAGGCTAACAATTGAGCCTTTGCCAGTTTGGGCAATTATATAAACATAACTTGGATGCACAGCTTCACAATAATCAGAAATCAAATCAATAATGCTGGGACATTTAAAACATGCTGATCATCATCAATGCTCTGGCCACTAAAGTACTATTAATGTACTGGCCAACTATAAACTTAACTGTTAATAAGACTAAAGTAAAATAAAAGATAGTGCATGGGCTTTAAAGAGTATCCTCTTTTGCGCCAACCAGGATGATGATGATCATCTCTGGATGCCCAAAGCACTAAACACACCCCCATTTATCCGTGTCCGAAATCTAGCTCAGAGAACATAAAGCTCTATTACTGTATGTGAACAAGAGATGATGGAATACAATTTTAACAATTAAATAAAAGTGTATTAATAACAATAAAAAAATAAATGATATTTAAGGCCTTATAAGGGTTCTGATTATGAAAAGTACACAATAATACAGTCATCACTCTGTAATTTATAAGATTACTACAAATTTCAAGTTTTCACATTAATTTACATAATTCCTATTCAAAATTTAAATTGTTACATTGATTTACAAAATTAAAATTTACAATCCAAGTTATTACTATAGTTTACATATATGCACACAGACGCGCGATTTATAATATACAATCAATCTGTTTCAATTGACATTCAACAACAACAACAACAACAACAACAAAATGATTAAAATTTACATATGTGTTATAATTGATAACATACGCACATATACATGTGTGTGCGTGCGTGAAATAATCTATTTGACTTGCTGCAAAATAATTATCCAAATCTTAAATTATATATAAATATAATGATTAAAGTTTCAGTTAAATAAAATACATTTATATAGTAGGTTTACTGAAACGCATATATATATCTAATTTGCACAGACATGCGATATATTAATTTATCTACATAACATTACTATTTATCACAATAAAATTATTACAGATTATTCTCGCAATTTTATTCTCTTTGCTGAATAGTCTTTTTCTTGACACAAGTACTATCAAACTTTTGACAGATGATTGTTGATTGATTTAAAATGTCTTTTTTTTTTTAATAAACGAAATATACAATCGTTTTATAGAATTAAGAAAATATAAATTTCTAAATGTCTTTCTGCTTGATTAGTTAATTAATGCTGATGAAATAGGCAAGGTGAGAGAGGAAAAGTGAATAAAAGATGTGCAGCTCTTCATACCATGATAAGTAGATAGTCAAGCATGGACCAAGTACACAATGCCCCATGATGTCGTGAGAAAATACCTCATTTTTAAGCACTGTCCCTCTAAGTACTTAGACAGATCATCCACAAGAAATAGTATCCAGAAAAAAAATATCAGGCACTGAGCCAGCCCTGCTCATCTCTTGTGAGTCTTAGGGGCTTTAGAAAAGGTCTATTCATGAGACCAAGGCCTATTCATGAGGCCTACATATACACTGCTGGACTACCCTGGGAGCTCAATATCTAGGTCTAGACAGTGCCGAGCATATACTTCGGAGCACCATAAACACATTGCATCCACACAGCCGTGCTCAACCATACACCCACCATAAACATAAAAAGTACAAATTCATGCATCACTTTCAAAATGTAATTTTACTAAAGAAATTATTTAAAAGTTTGTCATCATATATAACTTTACTCAACACAGCTGTATATATTTTTATCTGTTCTTCTCTGCCTTTAGATAGTTAGCATATATATATATATATATATATATATATATATAATTATTTGTTTAGCAAGCTGGTTCTTTTGGTCCATTAGAAAAATATAATCCATGTTTGTTGTCATCATCAGATAAAAATATGCTATCCATGTAAAATCTTGATTTGTAGTTGGTCTCTGCTCTATCTAGGATTAATCCAGGCAATCAGCTGTCATGGTTTGATAGAATTTTAGGCAAGCAAAGGCTATGAATTTCTACAGAAAGAAGTGGGTCACTTTCTCTAGGTGAATTTCAAACTCCTGCGAAGGAAATATTGGCAGCTCCCCAATCTAATGTTCTGCCAACGATATGTTCAGCTAAAACCAACTGCTGCCCTTCATCAAGTTGAAACAAAATATTGTAACCAATTCTGCAGCTGAACTGTTCTCTTCAAAAATCACTAACCAGACTAACTGATATATTTTTAACCAGTCTTTTATAAACTCATCTGAGGTGTTAACAACACTTTGATTAAAAACAGAGTTTTTATTTTTAGCTCTCTAATCTTTTTAAAAACATATACATGTTTTAATTAAAAAAAATTTTGAAAACAATATTGTGTTTTTACATTTCACAATCAGAATAATAATAATAATAATAATAATAATAATAATAATAATAATAATAATAATAATAATAATAATAATAATAATAATAATAATAATAATAATAATAATAATAATAATAATAATAATAATAATAATAATAATAATAATAATAATAATAATAATAATAATAATAATAATACAATATTTATATTTATTCAGACCTTTTAAACGTTTAATTTATTTACAATATTTTAAATCAGAGTTATTATTTATTATTTATTTATTTTTTTATTTCAATGAATGTAGAATATATCTACCATATTTTTTGTCTGTGTTTATTTCTAGTTTTCCTTTCAATTTTACATATATATTTACGCACACACACTATATTAGTGTGTCTATGTAATCCAACTGGTTGCAATATATATATAATCAGTACTCAGTTTATATTAAGATAGCAGTTTTTCAAACCTTAATGGACAGACTTCAATCTAATCACTATTCCAACCATCCATTTTATGGAAAAACCAACACTGTGGTGCTTAAAGTTCTTATTGAATTTAATATTGTAGTCATCCCCATGTAAACATTATGTCAGTGTAATCCCTCATACTATCAAATTATTATATACTTATTTGTATTAATAGTAGAAGGATAGGATGTAATCCTAAAGCAGTATGTAATTTGCTTATATTGAATATTTCCTATATATGTAATTAGAAAAATTTGAACTCAAGATTTTTTTGTCTATTCATCCACCACTTCATCTCAAGGAAACTGATACACATGACCACATAGATGTAAAAAAGATACACGATTCCCAATTTATATATTTCATGCAGAATTAATTGTAGCCCAATTTATGGATGTTCAGCATGAAATATGTATATTGGGAATCTTGTATCATTTTGACATATATGTGGTTATGGGTATTAGTTACATAAAATGGATGGAGAGTGAATAGATTAAAAAATTCTGAGTTTAAATCTTTCTAATTACATAAGCAAATTACTGATATGCTAAAATTAATTGCGTTACGGTGAAACTTTTAAGTTTATTAATTAATAGGCTTTTTTTATCTTTTAGACTTAGCACTTTCAGAGCCCTTGCAGCTCCATATTCATAGTCCTTTTGATACTGTTAACTATATGCAAATGCATGCAAATTACTTATATCATCCATTTTTTCAAAATCGCAAAGCACGTGTCCTTTCTGTTTATTGCTCTGGCATCACTGGTGATGAAACATGCTTCCTTGACCTTCTTCTTGACATTGTTTCTTTCTGTGCATACGATGTCAGCTTTAGATGTTTCAAATTTGTGGTTGTGTTCCTGCTGATGGTCAGCAAATATCGAGCTGCCTTCTTTTTTGGTTGTAGCTTTTGTGTATTATATATATATATATATATATATATATATATATAATATACATATATATATATATATCAAAATACTGTATTTTGATATATATATTGATTTGTATATTACATATATTGTGAAACGAATACAGATATCAAACTTTATTTATTATATATATATAATTAGAACAGAAGTAACTATCTTCCATAGCTACTATGAAAAGATAGAATGATACAAATCTATCCTTTAGCTTTGTTCCTATTTAAGTTTAGTTGATCACATTATTCAAATTTAGAGAAAGATTTTATATTATTTTAATTTTATTTCCAGAATAAATAATCTGAAATATTTATTTAAGTAATCAGAGAATATGGACAGACCCCTAGTTTAAACAACCTTTAAATACTAGTGAAATGTCAGTATTAATAAATGTATTAATAAACATTGGTAACAAAGTTATATGTAACTACAATGAAAGTAATTGTACCTCCCATTAAGCTACATATCTGTCAATCAACGTGGTTTAATGGTAGTTAAAATTACAGATATTTTAATTATATATCATTTATGAATAGTTATTATCACATATATACATACTATTTTCAATGGTAACTTTAATTATATTTTCTGTCTTTTTGTTTAGGTAAAAATATGTCTATTTGAAATTCAATTTGTCTTAGATGCTTGAGAGATTAAGTTTATTGGTCTAATATTCTAACATTTTACTGAACTAGGTTTTCTTCTAATAGAATAATAAGTGGTGAATTTACTGCAAAACTTTTGAGTCAAATATCACATTATGTATTTCGGCCAACTTTCTCAAAGAGTTTTTCTCATAGCTTTTAAGAACTCAACTGAAAATATATCAATCATTGTGTCTTTAAATGTTTTATCATTCCATACTTATCTAGATGATTTTTTAAAAATTAAATTGCGTATACTGTATATACTTCATTTTTCGATGTATCTACTTATTTAAACATTATAGTACTTCTATATGAAACCATTGTTTTATTCTTTCTATTCAATCAAATTTCTTTAATTAAAAAAAGTTTGTGTATGTGTGTGTGTGTTCTATATGTGTTTTCTAATCTTTCGTTTATATTTTTTTTTCTATTTTATTCACCTCATTATTAATTTCTCTGTCATTATATATTACTATTACTACAACTTTTTATCTTTTTAATTTTCTCTGACTAATTTCCATATTTAATATTCATAAACAATATTTTAAAAAAATACAAAAGTAAAATATATATTATACGTTATACATATATATCATGTCAAAAATTATATACTATTAAACCACACATTACTTTCATCATCTTTCAATAATTTGTTGAAAACGAAGTAGCTGTTCTATTCATTATTGGTTGTCAGAGTTTGCAACTCGGTAAGTTTATTAAAATTTTTGTCTCTATGGGATTCTTAATAAGACAAACTCTTGAAGATCGTTAACAAACAGGTAAAGATTTCCTTTCAAATACTAAAGTAATCCTACTAACATAATGAAAGCCTTCCAAGAAACTGTCTTCATTTTTTCTCATTTACTACGTCTTTATTTGACAAGAAAAAGATTCTTGTGACGTTTTAAATGATCAGAAGTTTGTAACTGTTAAAAGTTTTACAATGGAAAATAACTAACTCAATACATAATTTCTTTTTAAAAAATAATTATCATAATTAAAAATTATCGCTATTTGCATTTTCGTTTTGATATATATATATTTGTTATAACCTATAATTATAAAAATAATTTCATGTTAATGGAAATAAAATAGCATAATAGTAAGTTAATACGTAGATTTGAAATAACAATGTCGTATCATTAATAACAAAAAGATTTGTAAAGCCATATTTATTTATTTGTTTTTTCCATTGTTTACATAGGAGCATTATTATATTTGCTTTATAATTATAATATTTAGTCTTTTACCGTGATACAAGTTCTACACATTATTTCATACTATTTTTCTAAGTCTCCGGTTATAGCTATATCAATTATCAATTTCGTTCTTTTAACACTCCTCACATTCTATAATCTCCCATGGTAAATCTTTAATCATTTTTCTAACTCTAATTTGAAACCTATAAACTCTTCTTAATTTATTTATTAATTACATTTTTTATATAATTATTCGTTATAGAGCTTCTAACTTTCTCTTCTCTTTTTAATTGCCCAAATTTATGATTTACATAAAGCAACCTCTTAGACAAGCCAATTTACAAATCTTCCTAAGTTTTGTCTTAACAAGAGTCTTAAAATATTCTTTCAGCCTAGTTAAAAACTTATTTAGCTTCTTTAATACTATTATTATTTGGTTGACTTTTCATAAATTTAAAGATACTAACTTCCAATCCAATTTCAATGCTTAACTTTTATTTTCTCCATAATTTAATTTTAATTTTAAGTAAAATACATTTATTTTTGTACTTAGAACTTTGTTAAATTTAGCCTCACTAAAAATAAGTAATGTCATATCATCTAAAACAATAGATTCTCTCCATTCCAATGATAATATTCATACAATCATCCCTTCCCATAGTTAGTATCTAGTTCTTCTAAAAGTATAAGTTTATCATTTTATTATCATCGATGCTTTCATATTAATCGGATGTCTTTGCATCATTCATGAGTTATCTGGTGGCTTTCTTCTTAGTCCTTTTCCTTTTATTACCTGATGTTTTATAATTCTCAATATTATAAAAAAAATGTACCATTTAAACTATATTTTATATTCCCAAATTTGGCATCAAATATTAAACTATAATTTAATCAACAAAATTATTGCTGCTGTGGTGGAAATATATATATAAAACAATATTTATAATTTAATTGAAATGAATAATAAGAATGCTTTTCCATATCATACAATTCATTTATACCATCACTCTCTCTCTCACTTATATTTTATAGTGGTCTTTGATCTCAGTTATTGTACTCATGTATTAATTTATTCAAATATCTATTCAAATATAAAATATTTGTTCTGTACATGGTTTTATCTTCAAGAAAATCTGTCAAGACTTAGGAAGAAATTATAAAAATTCTTTAAATATTTAATCTATCTTTTTTTTTATTATTAAAAAGAAATTAAAATTTATTAGATACAATTGAATGTGTTTATCTATACATAGCTATTTTCTTTTTACACTGTTGCAAGACATTCACTCTGTAGAGCTCGCTGTGGTCCAAGACTGGGGCCATTTCCCTCCTTCACTCCTCTGGGAGGGTGACCCTAGTCCAGGTTTCATGAAAAAGCCAGTCCGGAGCCAGCAATCTATCTCTGTTCCTGAGCCGCTTGTGTAATTTGATATAGATGTTGCAGACACCATGATTAGCATTTTCAAATATACACTTGCATCTGGATAGCCAAATTGCAAAGGTCAGAATAATGGCGATTCTGATTTTCGAGAATATACCACTCTTTATAGCCTTTTGAATGACTGTCTGCTTATGGTTCTTCTGACCCTTACTGCCCACTGCTTTCTGATTTTTATGTAATACACCCACAAAAGAACAAAACAATATTTTATCTTTGATATCAATTAATTTATTTTTCTCTCAACTCACAGATAAGTCTTTTAATTTTTATACAAAAGTAATTTCAAGAATTTTATCAATACTTTATCATTTAAATTTTGATACAATCTCTTGGTATTGTTCTGAAGGTTTGTGATGATGGTGTTCTATTTGTATTTTTATATTGGACTATTTTCATCATCTAATATGTGTATTGAATGTCTTTAGAAAAAATTAACTTTATTTAAATATTCCAAAGACATTCAACTGCTAGTAATAGCACATCAAACAGATTAGTATATGCACAATGTTTTGAGAGGTATTATTCTCCCCTCTTCTTCAGGTTTTGCTGGCCTGACAAGTGACAGTACTAGCATGGGATTCAAACCTGGGCCCTCAGATTCTTGAGTATTGAATTTTAAGGTAATGCTCTAACCAACTGAGTCATCCTGCCAAAGGCAATGGTCTATAATAATTTCATATAATTATCTATGAGGTTCCTCCTAATTTAAAGAAGCTGCTCATGTGATAATGTCAAAAATCCCATAAGCCAACTTAGTGTGACTATACATAATATATGGAAACTACTAATCAACTTTGCTCTTATGAAAAAGTGGAGAAATCAGGAGGAACCTCATAGATAAGTATAAAAAATTACTACAGACTGTTGCCTTTATCAGGATGGCTCAGTTGATTAGTGTGTTACCTTAAAATTCAATACTCAAGAATCTAAGGACCCAGGTTTAAATCCCATGCTAGTACTGTTACTGGTCAGGCCAGCAATACCTGAAGAAGAGGGGAGAATAATACCTCTCAAAACATTGTGCATATACTAACCTGTTTGATGTGCTATCACTAACAGTTGAATGTGTTTGGAATATTTAAATAAAGTTAAATTTTGCTAAAGACATTCAATACACATATTAGATAATGGAAATAGTCCAATATAAAAATACAATTGCTTGGTACACTTTAAAAAACTTTAAGAAATTATATTAAAAAGATGAATCCTTACCAAAATTTTTTATAACAATGTACCTAATTATCATTCAATATATTAACTCACTTAAACTTTTTTCTACAAAATATTTGTAACAAAGACAATGAAAGAAATCGTTTTAGTATTTTTTATCTGTAAATTTAATTAAGACAAACTAATAAACATTTTAATTAGTTTTTCTTCCATATTTTAGATTTAAAAATGTAAAATACACTAAAGAAATTTTATTAACAAAAATTAATATCACAAATTTTAAAAAAGATGCAAATTTTTTACAACTATCAGACAATATAAATGTGTGTATGTATATTGCACACAAACATCTCTTTTGGTTTTATAAATTATATTTATACTTTTACATTTTATGAGTCAACTATCACTTGAATACAGTGTTAGCTGAACAAAACTTATGATGAGGTTTGATCATTATCAGTCAATGTCACAATATATATATATATATATATATATATATTGTGACTATATATCCATGAAAATTATATATATATATATATATATATATATATATATAATGTTTTCATGGTTATATGATGTAGATAAAACAATATTTTTGGGTATGAACCGTGTATTATTTTGCATTACAAGCAGATATTTCGATGGGCTAGCAACTGCCATTATCAAGGTTAATTTTTGAAAGAACTATTGTTAGATCTCAAAGAATAACATGACTCAGTGCAGGAAGATAAGTGAGATTCAACTTGAAGTAGTTCAGAATTCACAATATGAGGCTTATCAAAATGTTTATTTCCCTCAGTTTTTTCACCTAATAATTTTAAGTTAATATTAGATAAAATGATAGGTTTCCACATAGCTGGAATACATTGTGTTTCATCAATCTTATTTAAACCAGTAGGTCTATTTAATATTTCAATTGACTCCCTCATGGTTCTTAAATCATAACCATGAGAGAGTCAATTGAAATATTAAAGACACCTACTGGTTTAAATAGGGCTGATGAAGCACAATGTATTCCAGCCATGTGGAAAACTATCATTTTATCTAATATTATCTTGAAATTAATAGGGAAAAAACTGAGGAAAATAAACATTTTGATAAGCCTCATATTGTGAATGCTGAACTACTTCAAGTTGAATCTCACTTCTCTTCTCGCACTGGGTCATGTTATTCTTTGAGATCTAATGATTGTTCTTTCAAAAGTTAACCTTGATAATGGTGGTTGCTAGTCCATTGAAATATCAGATTGTAATGCAAAATAATACATGGTTCGTACCCAAAAATATTGTTATATATATGTATATATATATATTCTCTTCTTATTTATAAATATTTAAAATTAATATTGACTATTATGGTGAACAAGAGATAATTTAATGAAATCCAAGCCTGTGAAACTTAATAATGACAAAAAAATGAATAGGCATGCATTATTTTGAATAAAGCATAAATTATTACTTTCATCTTAATATGAATTAAATTTTAAATAAGTAAATCAATAAAAATAAAATAAATAAATAGAAAGTTTATTTTTAACTTTAAATAGATTTTGATTCTGAACCAGCCTACATAAAAAGGAAATAATAATGGCACATGATCAAATTCATCCATGTGTTGTGCTGCCAATTATTTTTATAATAATGATTGCACTATTTTAAATAACAAGTGAATATCACACAACAAATGTTATAATAATAAAATCATAACAAGCCTAATTGTTCCCTTCATTTTTCATACTAATATCTGCACTTATTCAATTATGGTTCATGTGCAAAATATCATGGAGAGATCAATACCACCAAAGAAGTACTACAGATGCATGACATTATTACTAGTATATCCTGATGTTTGATTGTGACTGAATAATTTTGTGAAAGGGCTTGACTCTTCATCATCTACCAGGTTAAATACAATGTTCCATATAAACATAACAATATTCACTTATGCCTTTTAAAATACTTTCTTCATACCTAACCAAGGTGATTACATAAGTATGTCATATCATAAGGGATAATAAAAATACTTCTCTGGCTAATAATAAGAGTAATGGCTAAATTCTACTGGGGTTACATAACACTCTTCTTAATATTCCTTTAAATAATATTTCTTTTTATACTGGGACAATGATCATAACTAAATGCTATATATAAATGCAATACTATCCTCAGATTAACATATATGATTAGATAATACAGGACATGGGATATTAATAATTCATAACATTTTCCCAGTAGTCAAAATGATCCACCCATTTTCCATACAGTAATTTCATAAGTGATATGTGACCAGGTAAAACTATGTGCTGTTATAATATTTACTTAATATTAGTCTGTTACTCATTAATATATTTCATTATTGCCCTTTCCTTTTTTCTCTGCTATAATTTTAAACTATATATAACAAGATTATATCCAAAACATTACCCAAATAATAAAACATGCTCGCAAAAGCATATTTTTAGCTCGGGTTCTTCTTAAAAGAATATATAATATTAATACCTTTCTACAGAAACAAAATTAATTGGATTTCTTTTTTGTTTAAAAATAAATTGCATGGAATTGTAATTAGATTTTCTTTTTTTTAACTATTATATTATAAATATAAGAAAATATAGACAATTTATATCATATTGAAATAATTTAAAATCTAGGGTATAACTTGTTTCCCCCCCCCTATTAACATATATTATAATAACCATGTATAAATAATAATTTAAATAATATTGTTTTAACTGAAACACAGGCTTATTATATACCTGTGTCTATATATGTATTATATAGGGTATATTAGCACAGACTTTCACACCACCCACCACTCTCCACTCTATCTCATAACACTGATATCCTTGAACACACATATGTTGAAAAGATATTATAATATTGTTTTAAAATGTACACATTTTTATTCTATGTATATTTTAAATTTTGTTATGATCTACTATGCTAAAGTGTGTGTATAATTAAAGATATGTGTGCATGTATACATGTTAACAATTCATATATGCTTGTTCAACACACACACACATATATATATTGTAACGTTTTTCGTTTTGCTAGGCCTCTTACACGCTAATATAAACTGTGCGTGAGTTGATCAAGCTATGTCAAAAAAGAAGAAAGTTATATTTCTATTCTAAAAACATAGCTATATTTCCTGATCAACTCGGCCTATTAATTGTTGAGAATTGTACTATTGACGAAATCAGCTTTTAATTTATTTAATCTGGGTGCCAGAATTCCTAAGAATTCGCTGAAATCATCATATAACATCTCACAAATAAAAAAAAATACTTTTAAACTAATCGGTATTACATCATACCATAACGAGAATTAATTTTTTAAGATTATTATTCCTGGGCTTATTCAAACACATTGGCAAAGGTAAATTACATTTTTAAATCTTATTAAACTACTAATAGATTTAATAATAAAAAATAATAACTATTATTAATAACGCACAAATGAAAATTGGTATTAGAAATATTTTTATTCTAATAGATAAAAAAAAATATATGAAATAAATTACTTATCGAGTAAATTAGAGAGAACACATTTCAGACGTGAATCAATTAATAAAAAAAACAATTTTACAATTACTGTTCATATCTAAATTTCTTCTAGAAATTTCCTTAAAAAAATGGATGTCTCTTGTACAAGAAAATTAATGTCTCTATCGGGATTGTTTAAACATACTTTTAGAAATTGTTTGAAAACGTTTAATTTGGTCACAATCAGGAGTAATGAAGTATAACTTACCGGTAAGTTTTGTGCATTCAGTAGTAGATAACTATGCATAGTTTTTTGGGTAGAATGAGCTCGGCCTTTTGGTTATTATTTGATCCTGTGGTCCATTCTCCTAGTCGGTCATGAAAGCTTTTCTGGTATACATCTTCAGGCACGATGTCTTCAGAGGCTCCGGTTCACTCCGACATGCCGAATTACTTCAGCGTAGAGCGATCTTGGATATATTATTGCTATCCAAGACCAACTAGAGAAACCAACGAACAAGATGTCCTTCAAACTGATCTCTGCCTTTTATACTCTCTAGAGGCCCAGTTTTCCGACTTCTGTGCATATCTTTTGTTTGTCAAAATATCCGTTGATAATCTTATATATTCTTTATAAAATTTATGTTACAAAGTCTCTATTTTTTTCAGCATAATTCTGCCATCTTTAATTAGTTGAAATATTTTTACTTTCTCTTATCTAGATTGGTAATTTGTGTCTTTTGTTCTCTCCAATTCTAACTTTTATTTCTAATTACATAAAAAAAAACCGAAAGAATAATTTAACTTTCATTGTACGTTATTTTTTTAAAAAAAAATTAGTCAAAAAAAAATCTAAATTTACTTTTATTTTTTAGCTTCTACCAAATGCCAATATATTTGCAACGTATATAAATAAACGTTACAATATATATATATATATTGTAACGGGATATATATATATGCGTTACATTTAAATTTTAATACTAACTTTTTTTGTAAATACCTAATACTGAATTAAATGCACAAACTTTCAAAATGCACAAATAATGAATTATTAATTTATTATGTTTGATTTAAATATTAAAATAAGCTTTAAAAAAATTACAGAATCGAAACAAAGATTCTAGTGTTTGAATAGAATATAATAAAAAACCTTTTGATTTTAAAAATAACGAGTTTTAATCTTAAAAATAAAAATTACAAACAGATCCTTAATGCAAAATAACAATTAAAAAAATAATTACAAAATAGATAAGAGTTCCTGCCCAGAGATAGAGACACAGACCTCAATGGAAAACCCAAAATCTTACCTTGGACACAAATCCAATAAACCAATAAAATACAGACATGAAGTATGTTTGATGAATCCTGCATTCCAGAGATAAGGTGACTGAGGACTATAAAAGGAAAATCCAAAACAATAATTAATTAGTTAGAGAGAATTAAAAAATTAAATTTTGAATTGCTGAAAGTAGAAAGTTAAAATAAATATTGTCACTGTTGCCAAAAAAAATGTAATCTGTTTAATCATGCTTCCTTTGGTGCGGCCAGCCAAGGGCAGCTTTCATCTCCACAGATCCCAGTATTGAACCATGGATCCTGTCTTCAGAAACCAGCATAAATGCTTCATACATCATCATCATCCAGAAAAAATGGCCCTTGCATAAATTGGATCTTCGTCACGAAGAAACGGACAAAGGAAGGTATACATTTCTAAATGATAAAATGTAATATAAACTCTCTTAAGTTTAAAATCTTCAAACTTTATGTGTCTTTAAAATGAATTTAAGACTTTCTTTTCTGAGAAAACCCGAACTTTATCTTTCTATAAACTTTGCAATTTTAAACTCTTAGCTAAAGTTTTCAACGTAATGTCTTTAAAAAAATGTATTGTATTTTATTTTTCTTTATTCATGCTAAAAAGATCTGTTTGTAATATGGTGGGGTTTGCTATTGCAATTGAATTTAAAGATAGAAAACACATCATTATTTGTGCATTATTAAATTTTAAAAATAGGTTAAAATAGTATTTCTGGAAAGAAAATAAGTTAAATATAATGTCATTTTAAAATGATTTTGAAACCATAAAGTAAAGATTTTTTGTTTTGAATTAAATTAATAAAATGATTTAAATGTTAGTTGAGTATAGATGGCTGCTAGATTAGTTTAAATATATGTTAGTTTAAAGAGGCTTTGATTTCGGATTATTTGTTTCGTTGTTATGTCAATGCTGGTGGTGAAATATATGTATGTTTATATCAATGAAATGTGAAGTGTGTTAGCACCTAGGGCAATGAGCCCAACTGCATGCATGACCCCAAAGAGGTAGTCATATCATTGAAATGGACGCAGATGTATTTTCTGCACCATTGACCCCTTCCAGCTCTATGGGTTTTGGATGATAAACCGGCAAGATAAGACCGCTCTCCCATCCATGCTAGTGTTTCTTTTTATTATTTTATATGCATGTTTCCTTCGCCTGACAGATGCACATTCCTGCAGGATGAAGGCCATGTTTTCTCCAATAATATCACACTGTTCAGATGCACATTCCTGTCGGCATGATTCTATGCTAACATGTTCACATTGCATTAGTTGCTGATATATATCTGGAAGTGAGTATTGGTGTGGCTGCAGATTTTTAGTCTGGAGTCAAGTGATTTGAAAATTTGTGAGTGCATCTAGGTAGCTCATTTATACTCAACATTTCTAAGATTAAAAATAAAAGTTAAAAACAAATAAAAATAATAGTAAATAATAATGAAACATAAAATATATTTTTTTCTTATATAATAATTTTAAAGTTTGTGTGTTATTACTTATATAGATGTAAATAAAATCTTTTTTGTGTTGTTAATAGTGACAGTGATTGCTTTTATTATTCTTTATTTAAAAAAAATGTATTTAATAAATGTTTTTAAACCTCTGCTACTTCATGAGCTAGTGACTAGGGCTGGCGGTCGTGATCTTAACAGCATGTATCTGCCTACTCTATAAATTTTCTAGGTCCAAATGGCCTAGTGGCGCCCTCATATGGCAGATACGATAAGACTGGTAAACTTCATCATCATCCCCTACCGTTATAATACATATATATATATAAAATGAATTCATTTGGTATTTGGGGATTGATAAAACTAAAACATTGCTTTAATTCTTTATATAGTTAAATTATCATATAAAACAAATTAAAATAAATTACACTCTTTGATTTATAATAGTCAATAAAATAAGCTTAAATACTATCATAGCTAAAAGGATGGGTGGTATCATCTCAATTTATTTGTGGTTTATTGATGTTTGACTATTGGTTAAGCAAAGCCCAATGGGAGTTGTAGTTACTTTCACTTTAATATATATGTATACATTCTAATATTCTCATAGATATATGATAATTTCATACCATTATTTTCAAGAGATTCTGTATAGTAAAAATAAAATCGTTAGTAGTTGACATTTCACTACAATAACAAGTACTTTCCCCAGAGCTTCTTCTTTCTTCTGCCATTTAAATGGATGTGAGATTTTAAATCATTATTTATCTTTTTATTATTTCCTCATATTCAAATTCTATTGGTTAATAAGTTTTAAAAAATATTTTATCATCCAATATCTTTTTCCAAATATTGTTTTTTTTTTTTTCAATTCTTACTTTTCATTCATACTTTTTGGGCTTTTTAAAAATCTCTACATTTTCCCTTAGCAGTCTCTGAGCACATTGTCCAATTTTTGCCACAATAAGTTTTATTAAAATTGATTTATGTGTGAATAAATGACCAGATGAATTGAATTTTATTTGATAAACCAATCAAAAATTAAATATAAGGAAGAAAAAAGACACTTTAACTATTAGAGAAAAATCCAATTCATCAGCCATTTATTCACACATAAAAGTAATTAACCATAAGATCAATTTTTTATAAACACACATATTCTGGAAAAACAATGAACAATATGACCAGAGACTGCTAAGGAAATCTGTAGAGATTTTTAAAAGGCTCTAGAGTAGAAATGAGAAGTGTGAATTGAAGAAAATAAATATTTTGAAAAAACTATTGGGGTATAAAATATTTTTTAAAACTTCTCAACCAATAAAATTTCAGTATGAGGCGAGAATAATAAAAGGAAAAAATAACGATTTTAAATCTCGTACATATTCTTATGATTTGAGGAAAAAGAAGCCCTGAAGAAAGTATTTGTTTTTATACTGGAATGTCAACTATTTAGCTATTTTATTTTTACTGCGTGAAATCTTCCAAAAATAATAGTATAAAATCATATATATATATAAATGTGGCAGCTGGTATATTAATGTAATAAAAAAAACTATATTATCTAACTATATATATGTGTGTGTGTGTGGCAGCTAGTATATGAATGTAATAAAAAACTTTATATTATCTAACTATGTACTGAAATGTATGGCTACAAAGCTTAACCAAAGTAAATCTTTCTAACTGGATTTTAAACATTTACCTCGAGATTTTAAAGATTGTCTTGTCTCATTATTAAAAACTATATGTCTAATAATAATAAATATTCAGTGAATTTATGCAATTCAAAATACCTCGTTTTAAAATAAGGAAATGATAGTGTTGCATAAATGTGAATATTTTATTTCAAAACGTTATTTTAGCTTATAATTAATAGCAACATTCCGAGTGCAATCCTGCTGTGATCATATATGAAAATATGCTTGAGGATATAATTCTGCTTCAGCTAAAAATATTAAGCATAGCATATATTCGAGTCTATCGTATAATAAACACTGCTATATTAAAATGTGTTTTTCTTACAATAGTATCACTTAATACAAAGTTTTATCAATTCGTGAATCTTTTTCAAATATAACAAACAAACATAAAAATTCACGACACAAATATTTGATGTTTATTTTCTAGTTTTGGCAACCAAAATATCCAAACAGTACATATTATGAGTATAATTTGAATTTTTGTAGGTTTTAACCAATATTATATATTTTACTCATAATAACAATAAATTTGAAAATTCGTTTATTCAACTAGTAAGTTTGCTATAATTTTTATTTAGATTCATACACACGTGTACATATTTAAAAGTTTTCCCCTGGTTTAGTCTATAGTCTATCTATATAAATTAAAACATCATTATTAAAAGCATCATAATTAATTCTCATATTCCTTTCTTTAGTATTAATTTTTTCTTCTTTTTTTCGTTTATTATTTTTTAGCATCAATAAAAACAAAATAATCACAACAATAAAAACAAAAACACTTTAAACAAAATTTTAATGATGATTGTTAGTGTATTGTTAGAATTGATTACACAGTCTCATGGAGATTTAAAATAGATAATTTTCATAATAAGATTTGAATTTCTGTTCTCTGGATATGTTATGGCAAAACTATTTTGTTATAAAAAGCCAAAAAAACTAAAAGATGAATTAATATTGTATAAGTCAAAAGATGGATTAAAATAATAATAATAATAATAATAATAATGATGATGATGATGATGATGATGACTATTATTATTATTATTATTATCATCATCATCATTATCATTATTATTATTTCTACTACAATTACTGTTACTATTATTTCTTTTATTGTTGTTGTTTGAAAAAATTTTATTGATTAAATGTTACATTGAATTTTTTTTCTACATATATAGAAAATTAATAGGACTGGTAGAAATGTCACATTTAATGGTATGTGATGGTACATAAGATCACATACTTTATGTATTTACATTAAGGAAAAACATTGTAATAATTAGTAGTGCTTCTTGCAATCAAAAATCTCATGCTAGAATCTGAAGATGTTGCTACCTTAATGACCAGGTATTTAAATAAATATGGTGTGTGGAAATCTTTTCATCCCTTGCTATCTACTTGGACTACTATTGGGCTGTATTTTTTGGTTTTTCTCATTTTGTCTGCTATAGAATTAAAAAGAAAACTATCTTGACCTGTTGATAAATCTTTAAAAATTGCATTTTTGATAGTGTTGGTAGTACTGATGTTAATAAT
The DNA here is from genome assembly GCA_028023455.1 of Epiperipatus broadwayi. Lineage (NCBI taxonomy): Eukaryota > Metazoa > Onychophora > Udeonychophora > Euonychophora > Peripatidae > Epiperipatus > Epiperipatus broadwayi. The sequence goes on from JAQFVV010013322.1 coordinate 61,224, forward strand.
TGTGTTTCTAATAGGTTCACTAATATAGAATATAAGTTTGTCAATTCAGAGATTTTTTTTGTTTTGCTTGTAAGGGATGAGCAGTATTGGATATAGATTTTGCATATGGTATATCACAATAGTTAGCTAAATTTGAAAGTGTTGTAGTTATAAATTGACTTAAAAGCACCTAAACAAATAGGGCAGTATTGTTTATTCATAGATGTCAGAGCTTAGCATTGAGGCAAATTTTTAGGAGAATTCAATATGTATAAAGATTGTATTATCATTTGTTCTTCCAAAAATAATGAGGAGGAGGATTAAAATTTTCTTTACTTTTGCAATTTGTTTTTGTAGCATGTGTATTGTAGTAAAACGTAATATATGAATTTGTGACAATAATCATAATTTTAAAAAATTTTTTGGTTTGTAAATATTGTGACTATTATTTATTATTAATATCAATGTTCTCATTGCTGCAAAAAACAATATTAAATATATATTATTGATAATATTATCGTATAAAATGAATTATTCAACTGATCCAAGATGTTTTCTCATATACATTTCATAAATACAGCATTTTTGATTATGTATATCAATTTTTTAATCATGGTTTATATTTAGTTATAAAAACCCTCATGCACATAAAATTAATTTAAAAAAAACATATAAGATAAAAAAGTATATTACTAACAATAATAAAGATGAATTATTTAAATATATTATTAGCATAGAAATAATCTTATTTGTGTACTATGTGACTAAAATTACATTTAATAAAGATAGAAAATTTTATTACAATATTTAAATATATGTGGGTGCATGCATGAATGTTTATAATTCCAGAATGTATTTTGGATGTAAAAGGGTACAATCACAAAATACTTAAATAAATTTATTATTATTGGTAATAAAAAATGATAATAATGAGGACTTAAAAATAAATAAAGTAAAATCACTTTTTTTTTTATTAATTAGTGTAATAGGATATTTAAATATTATAAAATAATATATTATCAAATTTTAAAATAATTTCTTTACAAATTTAGTGCTACAATTTTTTAAACATTCAAAGGTCACCTGTTTCATATTGTATCCTAGAAAAATTTTCTCATAAAAAGTTAAAATGTAAAGAATTTTAAGAAAAAACAATGATCTAATTAATCATGTGGTGCATTTTAAAAACATACTTCTTTGTCTTAAATTGTTTAGTGTTTTTTTATTAACTGATTGCAAATGAATGTATTGGACTTAAATTTAAGGTTAGCAATATTGGCATCTTGCAGTACAATGATAATAGAATAAAAAAAACATAAACATTTGTCTTAATGGCAAATGTATCTCAAAACTGTCTTTAATGAAGAATTAAATATTCAGTCATGTTCATCATCTTGTAATGTACTTTAAAATGGAATTAAATTTTAAAACTTGAATTTAAATATAAAATTTTAAAAAAATGCTATTTTTGTTTAAATCATCTTACTTACTTATCTATTCTCCAAATACTTTTTTGATTTTATAGTTACTACAGCAGCCTAGTGGTTGTCAGATAGACTCCTATGTCTTGGACAATTATCATTAAAAACGAATTTTAACTAATGCATTTTATCTTCAGCTGGACATTTTTATATTGGATAATCATCGTTAAAATGAATTTTTAACTAATGGCTTTATCTTCATAAATATTTAGACAAAAGTTATAATTTATGAATACTATCCCTTAAGAGATTAATAACTATGTTCCACACCTAGAAAATAAAACAACTTATTGTGAATCTTGAGAATAATTTTAACTCACTATTATTACAAAGGATTATTTATTTTATCTCACACTTAGGAAATAAAACAACATGGTGTACTCACTATTATTAGATTTATTTTAAAGTTAAACTTCATTACTAATTAATTATTTTATTATAAGAATTAAAATTTGTTTCACTCATTTATTATGATTTTACAACTCAAAATTCTGAAGAATTTAATCCTTTTCAAATATTTTGAAAAATATGCACTAGAGTAAAGTCTTAAATTAATTTTAAACTATAAGAATATATTATAATTTCTATATTTGTTTAGTTGTTATAATATCTAGAGTTACATTATTCAGTGAAAATTGTCACAAGAAATAAGGTACAATAAAAATATACAGCTAGTATATAAAATTTATGATTACAATTTAGTATAAGTGTATGTTATTGATTCTTTGTACAATAGAGACTGGGTGAAAATATATAAAGTTAATTAATAATTATTTATAATTAAGATATATTTAGAATTTATATGTTCTATTGATTTATTAATTTAATTTTACGATTCTATAATTAAAGGCATCTGAAGCATATAGTTTAAATATTATAAATATTACTCTTATTATTTATCCATATGAATACTCTCAAAATTTTGTAAAGATTATATTGTGTATTCAATTATGTTTATGGGATGATACTTGTATAAATTCTATTGTTCAGGTGAATTAAACTCCTGAAAATATTGTATTCTCATTCATATTGTCAATGTGATAAGTCTCTTATGAAATGCCAGTATCTATTGGAATTAGGTTAACTAGAGTTACAATTCAAGAAGAATATATATGATGAGTTAATGTTTTTCTCTTGTATAAAATAACTAAGTTTGCAAATCAGATACATAGAGGAAATAGATCATATTATTTAATTAAATATACAATTAAACATTATTTTGTTTTGTTCATTATTTATAATTAAATTCTTTGAATAGATATTAATAATTCTTTTCAATAAAGAGTCTTGTTTTACATCACATCAAGATTTATAACACAGTCAGTTATTAATAAATAAGGACTTATTTTTTTAATTAGAGACATCACAAGAATACTAATAATTATTGCAGAGAACTTATTATTGTTATTTTAATTGATTTAAATATTTTTATTAACTTATTGTTGATAAATTAATTATAGACATTTGTTAATTATCTGCTCTTTGTTGTTAATTAGTTAATATTCATCATCTACTAATTTTGTAAATAAATATGGTTACATGATTTTATAATTATTATACATTATTAAAATGATATATTGTTTTATAAAATATGTTGTTTATTATTTTTATACACTTACACCATTTCCACTTTCATATTTAGTTGCTCTAAGAAAGATTTAAAAACAATAAAGTGCTCTTTAATCATATCAATAATAATAATTTATAATTTTAAAGAGTTAAAATTTCAAGAATAGTATATACTATTATTTGATCTTATAACCCTGAGATAATTTGAAATTAAATTTATGTAATATGAAAACTTAGAACAAACATACTAGCTCAAATATATGAATGTTATAGGATTTATTTATTCTTGGAAATCCAAAGACATTCTTTAAGTTATAGTAGAATCCTGAGGTAGTATTGTGATTAGTTTTAAATACACATCTGCATAATACTTTCTTAAAATAAATATTTGTTTATTATAAAGCATTTCATAAATTGACCAACCAAATGTTTAAATGGTTAAGCTCATACTTATTTGATCAGTATAAATGGTTGTAGTCATTTTAGCACATACTACATCAGTTACAGTTTATTGGCTTTAACATGTTGCAACCAGAGATGATGTTTTTCTGTACTTTAATTGTAGTAATCTATTTGTAGAGAACTGACCTAGAGTCCAAAGAATATAATACTTAGACTATATATGAGGTTTATTTAAATATATCCATATTATTGTCAAATATTCTCATAGTAAATCACAGATTTTTCTATAATCATTTCTCAACATGATATTTGATGGACATTTGCTTTTAGTATATTGTGATTGAATTATTCTTGTATAATTTATCTGCAAGTGCTAAAATCCTAAATGGAGAGAGTTAATTCTGTTGTTATATCAATAGTACTGGAAATTATATTTATAAAGACATTCCTACTTTGAACAGAATTCATTTCTAGATTTTGAATTTTAAATAGTAATATGTATATTTCAGAAAAAAGAATTTTGGTATTTGACTTAGAAGCAATACTAAATTGTTATTTCATTAGAAATTATCATTTTATAAGTAAAAATAAGTTTTAATCATACAATTTGAGCTAAATGAACTGAAAAAAAAAAGAATTTATAAAAAAAGATTAACATTATGATGATGCATGAGTGAATAAAATGCTATATAATGAGTTTCTTCCATTGTTGAATGAGATGGGGTTTATTAAATAATAGTTCTTCACTCATTAGTCGAATATTTAATGTGTGTATCCATTTTATGTTAAATTTACTAAAAGTCAGATTAATACATTGTACAGACTTAACACCTGCATTTATATAGGCAATATATGTGGGATTCAAACTCAGACTTTCACACAGCCACAACTCTCAGTGCCATCTTATATTGTTGACTCACCTGATCACACACATGTTGAAAAGATACATAATCACCAATATACATATTTTGTGCTAAACCAGTACTCACTAGTTGGTCTAGATTACCATCTCCACACATATATACAATCAGTACTCAGCTTTACATTAAGATAGCCAATCTTCATACTTTAATGGACAGGCTTCAAACTACTCCAACCCATAACTCTTCAGACTTCCACTTCATTGAAAATCTGATGATGGAATGTTCAAAACCCACATTAGTACTAAGGTTGTCATCTTACCCACATTGATGTTTAGATTAAAATTTCTTGATAGATGCTGGTTGATGTGATAATGATGGTATAAAATTTAGTGTTAGAATTAGCCTATTGATTATAATTATACCTGGATATACATGTACAAAATCTATATTGAACACTATTGTTTGATATTATAAAATATTATTAGCATATATATATATATATATATATATATATATATATCAATATAGAGCCCTAGTTGTTGCGCCAAATGTATATATATAATTTTAAAGTAGTTAAATGGAAAATTTCTTATTAATAATTACCCCAATACCTGTCCATGGTGCCCAAGTTCTTAAGAATGCACATGCTAGGGTGTGCAAGTATATAGATAAGTCAATTTGTAAATTGTTGTAAATTTTTGTCTCAAATAGTCCAAATACATACAGTTCGAAGTATATGCAGTTTTATAATATTATACTTTTTAATCAGGTGGTAGTATTTTTTCAGAGTTGAAACTCCTGATATTAAAAACACTAATTTTAATTAGCATATTAAGGATTTAAATAAACTAAAGAGAAGAATATTAAGTTAATTACTTTATATTAATAAATAGGTAAGAAAAAAAACTAACCTAATTTATTCTAAGAGTCTAAACTATCAATGTGATGTCTATTATGATTACTGTTTTACTATCCTTTTCAGGGAGAAATTAGTTCCCTTTAGCAGCCTCTCTGACACCTAGACAGAGTTCCTGTTATACTGTGTTATTATAACATAACATATTTACTTAATTAATATATTTTCATCAGTCAACTATTTTAGATTTGTATCTTGCAAATGCAGTATTATTGTTTTCATTTTTTTTATTCTCTAAGGAAAAAGTTTTTATTTTCATTATTATTCCTAATTGGAAGAACATTTTCCCCACAGTTTTTGTACTGAGGACAATCTGATTTTTGTTTTGAAATATGGATACCAGCATCCATTTTTATCCATATATAATTGATATTTGTTGTGTCCATTATTTTAGTTGAAACTTTTTTAATTATTATGATTTGTGAAATTGGTTTTATTTGATCTTAGTTCTTGTTTATGTGCTGTGTTTTTGACTGTCATATTTTTTTTTAAAATTAACACATTCTTGGTTAACATCCAGATTAATATGAACATTATTTTCTTCAATTGAATCCTTTGCTATTAGTATTTTCTTTTACCATTAAATATGAGTTTACTATGTTGCAGAAATCTTTAAATTTTATAAATAAATTACTTCTTACAATGGAGTTTGGGGTATACACTAATTATATATCCATATTCCTTACAATGAAAGGATTGAGGCTTAAAATCTTGAATTATTAACAGAAGTATACCCTCTTGATCTATCACTTGTCTTGGAAATATTAGGATCTATGCCCTTATAAATTCTCACTTTGAATTTTTATGTGCTGCAATAGACTAATATTTTTTTACGGCTATAGACTAATACTTGTTGCTTAGAACTTCTATTACTATAAATGGTTGCATCAGTTTATTAAATTCATTAATCATATAATTCAAGTAAGCATTTTTGACAAATTTGTAATATAGTTTTCCTATGCTCTATTTACTCTGTCAAGTATCTATTTACCCATTATTCAAATTCCCCTTCTAAATTTATCCCTTCAATCTTCTTTAAAAATTATATGATTATTTATCATGGAATAGGATGTTCTGCAATTTGGAAAACTGAATCCCACATTCTACTAGTACTTAATGTATGTAGAGTGTTGGAAATAGATACAATGAGTGGTTTCTATCCATAACTGCGAATACAATTGACTGATTTGTAAAAATTCACTCAAATAATTGAAGAAATACTTTTGAAATAGATAACTTGAATCTCTCAGTTATGTTTTAATGCTTTCTTCAGACCAGTCCTCCTGTGAATCTATTATGGTCAACTCAGACTATTTGACAAAAATGTCTAGTTTAATTCAATCATTAATGATAGAAAGATGAAATTTTGGTACCAGATAAGGCTATTATTGTAGTAACTACTTGTAATATTTCCCCCTACCTGTTTTCATTTTGCTTTTATGAGTATTTTTCTGTGACATATCTGAAGTTCTGACAATATTTGCATAACTGGTAGCAGCTTAAAGAAAAATGATTTAGGAAACAAAAAAATATGCAATCATACCAGAAATTCTAAGTAGTTATACACTGGAGATCACTAATGAGAAAAATGCAGATAGACCAACCTCAAAAGGCTTGTTCATCAATTATTTTTTTTAAATTCATCATTTTCAACGTTAATTTTGAGTTACCTACATAACAAGCCATTTAATGTTTATATATATATCACATACTTTTTTATTATTATTGTCACAATTTATATGTATTTAACTTATTTTTTGATAATAACGTCATTTTAAAAAAAAGAAAAAAAATATCAACTTTGAGTTTGAAAGCATTTAAACCACGATGTTCACGATATGCCAATTCTAGATTATCAATCTCTTTACTCCAATCTTTATGTATTTTTAAATATGTATAACTTTTTTTATTAAGCTAAATCTCAGATAAAATAATAAAATATTAGAATGTATTATCCAAAGTGGAGTGACTTCCTCTAGTGATAAGTTAAAACATGGATTAAATTGTAAAACAAAAATTATTATTATCTTTCAAAGGACTTTATTAATCTATGCATTTACATTGTTAATTTGTCCACATATAAATTGGTATATATTTTATAGTCAGAAATCATTACAATTAACAAAAAGATTAAAAATATAGAGTTTAATGTAATTCACAAAAATTGTATATTATAAATTCCATTACAACACTGTATTTTTTTGATAAGTCTTTGAAATATAGTATCATGTTAAAGAGATAACTGTTGTTGACTTAGTGACTAAGTATCAATATATGATATTATATTCTGCAACTTTTTTATCTTTTTGTCTTATAAATTTCAAGTTATTTGTAAAAGTATTTGGGTGCCTTAGTGACTTAGAATTACTATAAGTAAAAATGCACCTTTCACATCCCAGAGCATAACAAAAACTGACTCTAATAATTGAGAACAGAATTGCTATGTTTAAATAATGTCAGGATCATTGCATGAAAGCAATCATTAAACTATACATGTAAAAAAATGTAAAAATTGTATTTCTGCATATTTATGGCAAAGCAAACACACATCATTGACATTTTTGCATTGCCTTTTATATCTAAAAAAAGTTTAATATGGGTAAATATTCTAAGTTCAATTTTAAAACAATATCCAAATATTTTCTGCAAATGACTAGAATGTAAATTTATGACACAGTTGTTTGTCATTAACATTGAGAGCAGACTTGTCATTATATTGAGAATTGGCTCACTATAATATATATAGACCCCCCCCACCAATGGTTAAACTTATTTTGAGGTACGGGGGGTCAAGAGTATTCCTGGATTGACAAAGTGGATTATTAGTGGCTTCCAATATCATGCAAAAAAAATTTTAGGTTTGAAAAGAACTTGGCACAAGCTGAAATTATGTTGAGGGTTTTTTCAGTTTTGAACATTTGCCTGTCATGAAATCCTAGAATCATTTTGTTGCAATAAACATTGGAGACATTTGATTGAGCTTGCAAGAATTCATTTTCCCTAGTATATAGCATTAGTGAATGCTTTTTAAAACATTACTATAGGTGTAAAATTTTGTAAATACAAGGATATTGAATAATGAGACTTTTACATATAATGAGAGTTAGGCTTCTGATAGCAAATTAACTCTGCTTTCTATTTTGTTTTTAAGTTTTTTCTGTATTACTGTCCTCATCTTAGATTGATTTAGATAAAATTGAAAATCCAGGAAGGCATTTAGTACTTTTTTAAAATGGTCATTCAAGCAATACCCAAAATATATTTGTCATGTACATGATTTCTCAAAGTTGAAATTAAGTTTATATTTATTACTATAATCAGAAAGTAAATTTAGTAATTGTGAAACTTCTTTTTTGGAATATAGAAAGTTTAAAATATCACCCATGTGTGTAATATGTATATGAGATCTTAAACCTGTACATTCCAGACAATTTTATACAGCCTTATTTAATAAATATATGTATGAGATGATGTGTACTTAGGAATAAACTTTATAATAATGAACAGTATGGAATAATTGGTAGTGATGTTTTCCATTATAAATTATATGTATATTTAATAAAATATTATTGAGAGCATAAATATAAGCTTTAGGAATGACCATATCAACTAATATATAGATGATTATATTGATAGGAACTGTATCAAATGCTTATCTGATATCAAGTTGAATTACTATCAGACTATATTTGTTATTGGATCTAAATGCATGTATAATAGCTTTGAATAAGGTTGATTGGCCAATAAATGAACCTTTTATTGTAAACTTATTTTTGATACAATGGGCAATAAATAAAAATATAATTTTAAATTTAAATACAGACTCAAACACATTTATGGTTAATAAGCTCATCAATATAGGATGAAAATTTTGTAATGATAAGATTTTTGCTAGTTACTTCATAAAGAGAACAGCAAAACTGGATGAAGTTCTTGATTTTTATAAACTTCTCATGAAACAAATTAGCTAAGTTTAGACAGATATTGGCCTGTGAAATAACTGAAATGTGCATAAACCGAGTGAGGGATACTGTGTATTACAGGATGAGAACTGTCTGAAAAGAAATGCAACTTTTAAACAAAGTCAACTGAATATAATTATTCTGGATTACCAAGGAATTGATATCACAGATTAAATCTCTCAAATGATTGAAGTTTAACTTAAAAAATAAATAGATAAGCTCTATTATAAATTTTCCACATATAGATTTTGCTTGAATAGTAAGGGTAACTAGCACAAAAATTAGGAGAGGTTGACCCAAGATTCATCTAATATAGTGTCTTGACCAAATACTAGGTCAATTTAAAAATAGTATGCCTTTTTTAATAATCAAGCATTTTTAAATAGTATTAGTATCTGGTTTGCATGCTGCTTTCAAGACAAGCAACATTGGTCTTTCATTATTTAAAAGTGATGTTACATTTTTATATAAATTGTCCATTAGAATCACTAGATCTGAGGATGAGAAAGATGATATGACTGATTATATGAGATATAATGCTTACAAATGCAATCCATACTTGAATTGGTTTATTTCTATTAGTTCAAATAAAAAAAAATATAAATTTTAAAAGATATTTGCTCTGATGTTCAATTTGGAAGAAATAGTCAGATAGTTCTACTTCAGTTAATCAGTTTGGTAATATCAAGTTATGATCAAGTATTACTAGAAGTGCTGCATGGTCTGTGAATGATTAGTTTTTAATGTCATATTAATCATATATATTTTTAATGATATATCAAGATCTAGGTGCAGTGCCCTCAGATCCAAGGCTCCTCACACTGATGAAAGCCAAAAGGCACAAACTAGTCTGGGAATATTGAATGAATATGCACTAGATGGGAATTTTATGCACAAGCCTTCTGGCATCCATTGATTACTCTGGCTTGCATTGAGTCACAATATATATACAGAATTTTGCCTGTTTTAATAACAGTTATAAGAAAGCATAAGAAATGGTGATCATGTGATGTTTATTGGCTTAAAACCAATCCTGCCTAATAGGATAGTGGTGGCTATGGTTATTGAAAAACCAAAGTCACCAAAATGTATAGATACTGAACTCAGTTCAGACCTATATGACGATATATGCTAATGAGCTTGGATTGAAAATATTACAGTGTTTTCAATTTAAGACTCATAGTTTTGTAGTTAAGTATAGATAAAAGGTGGCTGTTGGAGGGTTGCATTAGATTCTAAGATCTAGGTGCAGTGATCTCAGATCCAAGGCTCCTCATGGACGAAGGCCAAAAGTCAGAAACTAATCTGGAGATATTGGATGAGTAGGCACTAGGGATTTATGCACAAGCCTTCTATCATACATTGATTACTCTGGTTTGCATTAAGTGGCCATACATATAGAAAGTTTTTTCTGTTTTAATATTAATCAAGATGATGTAAGGCTAGAAAGTAGAATACAAAGTTGATTACAGATGAATGTCTATCATTGTGACAGAAGCCCTTCTTCATTCATCAATAAAAAAGTCAAAACATGGATGATTTTTTGGAAAAAAATTTGATATGATATGTTTAAATCACCCACTAGCAAAATTGAGTATGTTGAGACTAAAAATTTTAATATTTAAAACTAACATTACTCTATGAATAATATAGGGCCAGGGGAATATAGAGAAATACAAGGTTATAATTAGAATATGCACATCAATATATAGAATTTTCAAAGATCTCTAATGGATTTTTTATATCAATAATTAAACCTATTCCTGCAGACAATGCATTGGGAGATCTAGAAAAGGCTGTAAAATCTTTATTACTATGATTATTGAATGAATCAATTAGTAAATCACTACATAAGTTTGTGTCAGATCTAGCAGGTGCTGTTGAATAATTATATACTAGTTAATCAACTGAAAATTTCTCATCAACAGAGTTTAATTTTCTCTAATTAAACACATCTATTCTATATTTCATTTTATTGCTATCTTAAATATAGTTAAAATTTGAAATCAAATGTAAAATTATGATACATTATAATAAAATATAAATGAGTACTAGCTAGGGATATTTTGTGCAATGCTAGTAAATTTCATCAAGGGTAGTAGAAGTAATTCATCAATAGTAAAATTAGTGTTATGTGTGACAACCCATGCCCCTTATTATTAACAGGCTAGGTGAACATGACACACTTACTTTTTAATGAGGCTAAGTTTATGCTCTGCAGAAGATATAGGGTCTGATTCTTTAATCTCATTTTAAGTTTTACTTTTATTATGATTATTGACTTATATTAGTTCTCATGATCACTATCTGAAAGTTTATTTTCTCTGGCCTTCCATCTACCTTTTTTTTTAAAAAAAAGTCTAGTAGGTTTATGCTTGTATGAGGTTATGTTTCTGTTTACAACAGTCAGCAAATTACCACTAAGAATATCCATAATTTTTAGAGTAGTTTTATTCAGCATACTTCCTACTAGAAAATCAGATTGATTAAGTTCTTCAGCACACCTATCTTCCTTACCAGCTAGATTTAAAACGTGATCCAGATGCATGCACTGATAGCAAGTTATATATGTTGTTATTATTGGTATGTTTAAGAAAATCTAATGCAGTCTGAGTCTGATTTTGTTTTCATTTTGGGGAAGTGGTGTATAAAAGTAGGTTTCATATTCTAGTTCACACCAAATAGTTTAGGGCAAGTGCTTATTATATGACCACGTTCTTTGCAATTGAAACACTGGGGCTTTATTCTTTTTATTGTTGTTGTTGTTATCAACATCATCATCATCATCATTATTATATGACCTTTTAACACTAGAAAATATTTTAAAACCCATACTGATTTGCACAATATATTTTTATAATAAAATTTATCTAAAAATTATAATTATATTCCGTAAAATAACAATAATAAACCATTTCAAAAAGATTTTAAAAATGAAAAAATAAAATAAAATTGGTTGAAACAATTTCTAGTAAAAAAAAAAAATCAAACTCGAATTCAATATATTTAATCATTTTAAATATATTTTCAAAAACATATACATTATTGTTGTTTATTTTTTTATTCAATCTTTCTTTGTTAGTTTGTTTTCATCGTTTAAATAAATATTAAAAATAATAATATTATAGGCAAAAATTTAAACAAAAGAAATAGGCTGATTTTATAATTAATTTATAAATAAGCATTATTAAAAATAATGCACCCAAGACAACCTTCTTAGGTTAATTCTTGAGTAATTAGATTTTATACGGAAATAAATCATTTAATCCTATTAGAATATAAAATTCTTGAAGTATTAAAATTTAAAAATATTTAACTCAGCGCTATGTCAAATAATAACAATATGCGCGTATTCTTAAATTATAGAAATTCACTGTTTCTTTCATTATTATTGTAAGAATAAAATAATAATGACGATAATTTAATTGCAAAAAAAATAAATATGTAATACTACTAATAAAATATAAAACAATTCTTTAAAATTCTGCATTTTTTTAAATACAATATAAAAAATATTACGCGTTGTCTCTAGGACATTATTCCGTATCTTTCCAATATTTTTTACTGTCATTTTAAAGGTTGTATTATCCTTTTATATATTTTGTAATGATGTATTTATCGTTCTAATTATTTATCGACCGCACACGCTGTATGTAATTAGAAAGAGACAGGTTAAAGCCGTTTTCTTTCTAATGATGTATTTATATAAATATCTTGTTATGTCTTTTATTTTCATGATATAGAAAGTAAGACTAATTTAAATGTATAAATAAAAAATGAATTAAATACAAAACAAGTAAATGATAGGAATAATAAATGTAAACTAAGAATTAATATACAAACATTTCAAAATCCAAACTTAATAACTTAAAACATTCTAACTTAGTACTATTGCACACATAGTCATAGGACATATTAACTGTAACAATTAGGCATTTTCTTTTATTCTATGCGGTCACTTTTTGAAAATGCTGTCATTTAACTATCAAATAAAATCCTTATTTTATACTAAAACACAAAGATTAGAAGGGATTTCTACTCAGACATTCATACTCACAGAGGCAAAACTCTTCATACAGAATGGTGATCATGTGATGTTTAATGGTTTAACATTCAGACTCCCGATAGCTATCCACTTTACCTTATACAACAGATACACATGGCCACATACATAATATAAACAGACCACTGATTATATATATATATATGTAGCAGATGATGATATATACCAACTGATGAGTGCTGCTTCAGCACAAAATACATATATTAGGGATTATTTATCTTTCTCACATGTATGTAGTCAGGTGTATCAGTGGTTTAAGATGGAGTGGATAGCCGTAGGAAGCTTGAAGTTCTGAGTTCAAATCTCTTCTAATTACATTAAGTTCGGTATAGACAATATACTTGTATTTGAATAAAACTCAATAAGTTAGATTTGATTTCTTTTTAATTTAATTTTGTAAAAGAATAATATTCTACAAAATCACATGCGCCATTTTTAAATATTTAAAAACTGGCTCATAAATGAAACAATGTATCATATATATCCTCAATCAAATCAGTGCAAACATTCAGAAAATGATCAAAATATTTTTTTTCTTTTTAAGTTTTTTTCTTTTTTAATATGAATGAATAAAAACATATTTATGATAAATCTATTGATCTCTGTTTTAAATCTGATATTTTCTTTATAATAATCATAATAATGGAAAGATTTTAATACCTTATCGATATTCTAGTAGGTAGCATAATAGATACAGCCATGTTTTTTCATTACATTACATTTAAGTTTATTAACTTTAATTTCTAAAAATAAAAAATGAATAAATTGAAAGTTTAAATGTGTATTGCTTTTGTTTTAAATAATGATCCACTAATTAGTGCATAAAAAGAATCAAAAATCTTTTATGCACAAGCAAAAAATCATACTTCATTTATACCAAAATCTTTGCATGAAAACTTGACTAGAAGTTTTATTCTGTGTCAAACAATATGGTATCCTATAGATTTAAACTGATTGTCCCTTAGATATTAACTGACTGTCCATAACACATTGATTTATTCACACTTTTTTCAAATAAAATGTCAGTAAATGCATTGTGAGAAAAATTACATTATAAAAAAAATTCAGATCATTATCACATACAATGATGTTAATGCAACATTTTAAAACTGCAGACAATGATGCTCTTTGGAAATAAATAAGAAACACTTTATAAAAATCAGGAAAATAGGTAGACTAGTACATAGTAAAATCAATACTATTTGTTTAAATTTCTAATTGGCTTACAAACCTTCAGGGAATGACTTTTTGGATGATGATGATCATCAATACCTTCTTCTGAAGTTTTTTCTTATTGTTTTCATCTATTTTTGTTTTTTTCTTGAGTACTGACTGGCCAATTATATGAGATTATTTTTTAAAACGCAATAAAATTAAAGTAAATTTATTTTTCCAATTAATGATGCATTAACTAAAAAAGAAAATTAATTTAATTATTTTTCCAATTTATTACCAACTTCATTTAATAACTATATTTTATTATATTAGTATTTACATAGAATATTATATTCCTTAAAATAATTATATATCCTATATAAATTATTTTTTCTCTAGATGTTATCACTGTCTTTATAGTCATGGCATTCTTTTCCTTGGTCTTGGTACTATTTTTATCTGTTTTCCAGAATTTCCTTCATCCTGAACTATTTCTTGTGTTTTTTTTTATCCTGAATCAATGTTATTTTAATTTTTTATAGCTAAATTTATTTACTTTATTTTTAATTCAAAATTTCAGTTTTTATAAAATATTCATTATTTCATTTTTAGTAGGAGTTTCAATTATGGAATCAAGATTGAAGTATCTGTAATATTTTATTTCATTGTCTAATCATACAGAAGTAATTTGTCTGAATAATCTCTGGATTATTGTTTTTTTATTTAATTTTTGAGTAATCATTTTTCAAACTTTTTTACTCATTATATTTTTATTCTTTTTTGGCCATATAATTTTACTGTTTTCCTTGTCTATGAATTATGATTGGTAAATTGATTTTGATTTTTATATTCATTAATAAAAAAAACTGAAGTTTTACTTGTAACAATCAACTACATAGTGTATTGGTATAACAGGGCTACATATAGGAATTCATAAATTTTGTGTTTTCTTATATGCTGTTGATCAGCATTTTATGCTAGCCCATTCACCTTAGAATGATACAAATTTATGTAAATATATGCAATATTTTCTTTTCTTAAGTAATCTTTTTGGTCATAAATCCTGTATTAGTATCTGAAACAGGCAATTCTTATAATCCATGGTATGATAAAATGTTTAATTTTTGCTTTGACTCATCAACATATATATTATTTTTAATATGGTACTCAGCCTATCCAATATTGAGAATTGATCATTAATTTGTTTTGTATGATTTATATGGACATTGTACCAAGATTTGTTGCTATTGTTCATAGTATATGACTTCTAGTTAGCCAATTTTGTAGTGAATTAAAAAACTGTAACCACACATACCCATGCACCAATGCTTTAGAACAGTGTTTCCCAACCTTTTTTGGCTTGTGTACCACTTGGTAGTACATCATGCTAAATTGTACCACTTCGTAAAAATGATTGTATTCGGTGAAATTTGTTATTGTGTGTTATTTCATTTGCATTATAAATATTATAGGGTGA
The DNA here is from genome assembly GCA_028023455.1 of Epiperipatus broadwayi. Taxonomy (NCBI): domain Eukaryota; kingdom Metazoa; phylum Onychophora; class Udeonychophora; order Euonychophora; family Peripatidae; genus Epiperipatus; species Epiperipatus broadwayi. The sequence goes on from JAQFVV010013322.1 coordinate 77,091, forward strand.
CCATGTATTCACATAACATAATGAGACAAATTACATTGAAACACAACTAAACATCACACCAAATTTTTTGATAATTTTGTTTTTTGATATATATATATGTTACAGTGAGTTTATAATTTCAGTGAGTTTATAATCCGCTGTGATGTTTTTTTTTTAATTATTAAAATAATAATAATTAATAATTAAAAAAAAAAACATCACACCAGATTATAAACTCACTAAAATTATAAACTCACTGTAACACACACACACATATATATATATGTGTGTGTGTGTGTTCGCTCAAAGTTTCATATTTATCTATTATTTTGTCATATTTCATTTACTAATAAATGGTTTTAATAAAAACACAAAATTATAAAAAAACCAATTAATATATTTTCTTATCATAATCAAATATTTTTATAAAATAAATTTAATGAGATCCTTGTACCTGTTTCGAAGAACATAATTTTTTGAAATTTGGTTCAATCTGTTTTGATACTTATTTTTTAAAAAAATATATTAAGAAAAAGCTCTTTCTACTAATTCCGTACTAGTAAACAGTAATAATAATTTAGGAGCTTTCTCAGAAAGTTGTTCATATTCTTTAATGTTTAACCAAAAATTAATTATATTGTGTCGTTTGAATTCTACTTGTAAAGTTCTGTCACATGATAATTCTATTAAATTTTCTTTATCTTTTATTGATAATGATGTAGCTTTTTCTCAATTTTCTTCATAGAAAGGGTTTGTGTTTTCGGGTTTTGGAAAATATTCCATGAAAGACAATTTTAATCCTGTTAAATGTACTATTATATTTTCTCGTATTTCTTGAGACAGACTAACCTTATTCTCAAACAAAAAAATATGTAGAGTTTCAAATACTTCCGATTGATTGTTTTCGATACACTGTTTCCAAAAATCTAATTTCATAATCATACTTTCAATTTTATCATTAACATTAAAGATCGTTATTGAGTTGTTCTGAAGTGTCAAATTTAAGTTATTTATTTGCAAAAAAATGCAAGCGCCTGAAGCCAATTAAAATCATACAATTTTGAAGAAAGATCAAAAGGATTGTCTTAAAAAAAACCTGTGCTTCTTGTCTAAGTTTGAATAAGTGGGTTAGCACCTTACCACAAGATAGCCATCTCACTTCTGTATGAAAGAGTAGAGAAGTATGAAGACTCGTCAAGTCTTTGCACATAACTTTAAAAATTCTTGAGTTTGTGGAGCTTTTCTTTATAAAATTAACAATCTTCACCGCATCATTGAGAATGAGTTTCAATTCTTCTGGAAGGTGCTTTGTTACTATATTTTGCCTATAGATGCAGCAGTGGCTCCAAATTACATTGGGAATTACATTTAAATCATGGCCATGAAGACCAATATATAAACCTGACATTGACTTTGCACAATCAGTAACAATCCATAACAGTTTGACCAACTAATATCTTTCAATATAAAAATAATTATCAATAGCTTTAAATATTTCTTCATCCATTGTGCATGTGGAGAGAAAATGACAAAAGATTCTCTTCAAATTCATTGTCTTTAATGTACCTAGAAATAACAAGCAATGCAGCATTGTTTGTTACATCTGTGGTATCATCTACTTGAATTGAGAAAAAATTACTTTTTTTTATTCTTTCTATCACTGCTTCTTCGTTATCCTCGGACATATCATGAATTCTCAATATCATATTGTTTGAAAAAGGAATACAATTAATTTTTTGGATATATTTTTGATCAATCATAAGGCCAATGGCATCCTTTATACAAGGTAAAATTATTTTTTTTCTATTTGATGACTATAACCACATTTGGTGATATGGTAACTAATATCATAACTAACATCTACAGCATGTTCATTATCCTTATTGGCAGGTAGAATGTAAGATGATAAAATAGACATGTTATTTTGCTCTTTTAAACATTTAAAAAAATCACAATCTCTGTTTTTGTAATCTGTATGTTTTCTAAGTAGATGTCATGAAAGAAATTAAGGCTTCATGCATCCATTTGAAAGCACTACCCCACACACTACACACTTGGGCTTAGGGCAGTCTTCATCTCCAATATATGAAAATCCATATTTTATATATTCATCACAATATTTTCTCTTAATGCCTCTTTGAAGAACTGAAGATTGTGCAATTTCAATGTTTTGCACCGAATTTTCAGATCTGTCATTTGTAGAACTCAGCAATACAACACTGTTCGTGTTTTGCTTGAGATTTTGGCACTTACCGGTTCTTAACATCTGATCCATGGCTTATTTAATTAATTAATTATTTAATAAGCCTTGTTAAAAAAAGTTAATCAATATGGGGATCAATGAATTTTAATAAACAAAGACGATACAATCACAAACAATAACCTGTCACTTGTAGGCCATGCAGTGAGGTGAATGAGTAGTGGTGACATCTCAAGTTATTGATGGCTAATGCCTAAATTTAATAAGTGCACTCCAAAAAATGATATCGATTGCCAGGTTTTCAATCATTGACTGTACATATTAACAACTTTACTGTATAATATTATTAATTAAAATAATTGGTACCAAATAATTTGTATGAATTATAGAAAAAAATGTATCTATGGTATTTTTATGATTTAATTTTTTTTATTTTTTATGTCCACCATTATTGATTATTTTTCATGTCCCACCAACCAGCAACTCATGTACCACAGGTTGGGAAACAGTATCTGATGCAGTAATTCTAAAACTTTATTTTTCTTTATCACCCAACAATCTATGATCTTTATTGAAAATAGAATTTTATAGTTATTTCAAACTTCAAGTTTATAGTATTGTGATTTATACCAGCCCTCTCTAATCTAACATTCGAAACTGGTAATATCTATTTGAATACAGCTTATATCTTTTGTGTTATTGAAATGTCTTAGAACTAAGCAAATCAGTGTAAACAACTTATGCTTAATTACTATAGCATTCTTGACTGTCTGGATTTTTCACTAATGAATCTGCATGTTTAGTGTTTTTCCATTGTTTATTTTTTTTAATGCATAGTCCTATGCAGTCATCATGTGACCCCAAATTAATATACATGGACTTAAGTCATCTGGCTCTAAATTATCACTGACCAAAATTTTTAATTATGTTAGTTACTATTTAAAAAGGCCTCCTGAAAATAAATTAGTGGAGTCTTTTTCAATCCAAGCATAAAAAATCATACTTTCTTATCACTTAGGTTGATTTTGATAGAATTCTAGATATATAAAATATAACAAGGATTACAAATAACTGCTTTTAAACTCCATTCTGACAGAATGGTTATTTCCATACATCTTGACTGTTATTAAAATATATCAGTAAGTTGTTTTTCAAAAGGATTTCTTTAGCAATTCCTAGAGCAGCTTAATAATTGGCACTCTGCTTTATTAAAAATGTTCAAAATAATTTATCAAACTGAGAGAAGCCTGAAACTCTTTAAAATCCCACAATCTTCTAGTATTTTTAATGATGTACTTCATGTATGTAAATGGGCATTTTTCTTTGTTCAATATTATGTGTCCTAAAAACTTTAAATTCTTCAATTTTTCATCTATAAATACTCCAAATCTTTCTAAACCATCATATACTTGAAAAAGTCTCTGATATACATTTGTTCTGAATTTGTCACAATGAGTTTATCAAAATATGAAATTAAATGATAATATTTAGAGCAAGGTTTCAAAATTTACTTGAAATATATTTATTGATATAGTAATACTAAATGGTAATCTATCAAAAGGCTTACTTTTAATTTCTGTGTTAATCTATCACTGATGAGAACCTGATGAAAAGCATTATTAATGTCAAGTTTGATGAATTTTTTATTATAAAAAAACAATATTTTTTCATGTTTGTTATTGAACATGCCCTTTTATTGAAATATTTATTAAAATGTAAGCTTACAATAATTGAAAATATAGATGTGACAATTTCATTTTCTTATTACCACTATTGAATAATGTGAAGTTGATAGTTCCAATGTTTTTACCAATCAAACTGTGGACCATAACCACCTTAATATGAGATTCCATAGCTTTGATTGAGAATACTATTCCAATACTAATATGTTGATTTAAAACAGGCAAAACTCTTTCCATATAGTAGTGCCACTCAGTGCCAACCAGAGTAATCAATGGATGCCAGAAGGCTTGGGCATAAAATCCTTATCTAATGTCTACTCATCCAATATCCTCAGACTAGTTTCTGTCTTGTGGCCTTCATCAGTGAGGAGCTTTGGATCTGAGAGCACTGCACCTAGATCTTAGGATCTAATGCAACCCTCCAGCAGCCATCTTTTATATCTACTTAACTGCAAAACTATAAGAATAAAATTGAAAACCCAATAATATTTTCAATCTAAGCTCAATAGCTTATAGTCATATGGGTCTGAACCCAGTTCAGTACCCATACAGTTTGGTGTCTTTGGCTCTTTAACAACCATAGCCTCCACTATCCTACTCTGGTTGGCACTGAGTGGCACTACTACATGGAGAGAGTTTTGCTTGTTTTAATAACAGTAATGTGCTAGCATAAGAAATAGTGATCATGCGATGTTTAATATGTTGATTTTCTATGTCACCATAAGTAGGTATTAGTTGCCAATCTTATAGTCACTGCTGCATATTATCTTTTATGTCAGATTTTAATTGAACTAAACTTCAACTTGACTTCAAAGATCAGTAACTGCATTTCAAGAGCTTCATAAAAACCACCCTTAGGCTATTTTATACAATAGTTACTTCTTGATCAAAAATGTTTTTTTCTAAAACTCATAAACTAACCTTCTCATCTATCCAGCATATTGTTTGATGAACATTTTCAAACTTTCATCTTGCCTACCAAATAAACTGCATATCATATTTTATTAAAACAAAATGTTTATTGATTAAAAAAAGAATTGTCTTTCATGTTTAATAAAAGGTGTTACAAATAGATAAAATTTGTAAGCAATTAACATTTTTTAATAATTAAATACATATTTTAGGAATTTCAGCCTTACAAACTAAACCTTCAATTTATGGTATATGTTTAAAATATAATTATTTAAGCTACATTTTATTTTAATAAATAAACATATTGTTATTCACAAATAATTCACATTCTCTCTATAATCAATGTATTATATTTTTGGTTTAGCAATATTTAATATATAGGGTATAGGAGCATAGACTTTCACACATCCCATCACTCTCCACTCTATCTCATAACACTGATACACTTGAACACATATATTTTGAAAAGATAAATAATCACCAATATATGTATTTCATGCTAAACCAGTGATCATCAGTGAGTCCAGATTACCATCTCTACACATATATGCTATAAGTGCTCAGATATATATTAAGATAGCCAATCTTCATATTTTGATGGACAGGCTTCAATCTATTCCACACTCCAACTCTTCAACCATCCATCTGTTAATGGAATCAAAGGCCACCCTGAGGCCAAGATTCTTGTCACACCCATGTTGACCTAAGGTCAGTCTGACCCCTCATACACAGGACATAATCTGTTTAATACATATGCAAAAGATGGGCAATATTTGTGAATATATATATTTTAAAAACATATATATGCAGACATTTACATTTGATTTCTACTTTTGAATTTATAAAATCATGGAAATCTTGGCCAAATCCCTATTCTTTTTCTTATTCTAAAAAAAAAAAAATAAACACTATAAATAAACTTATGGGAATGATTTGCCTAATTTTAAGTAATTTTAGATAGTTTTACATAAATAACATTACAATATAATTTTCACAAGTTTAATCATTTTTATGTAGATATATGTATCTTACTAGTTATATTTAATGTATGTATTTTAATAAATATATTTATTGTAATATAATGTAAAAAATGTCCATTAGGTGGAGTTGCTATAGAATAATTGGCATGTGATTGTGTAAAAAGAAAGACCTTGATAAGGTTCTATTAAGAAATGAAAGCCGGATTGATGTATTAAATAATATTTTTATTTATGGTCAGTTGTATATTTCAATTTTGTTTTAAATTCATTATTTTATTTATAGAAGGCAGCATTATGGATAAAATTTAACATTGAAATTTGATCATTTAATGTAAGTCACAATATATATAAATACATGAGTTGTCCATAAAAATATCTTACATTAAACAATTAATTTCTTTCAAAAAGATATGTTAAGAGATAGCTAAAACCTGATACTTATTTATTGTTTTATGTACACAGTAATAATTTTTCTCATTGTTTATCAGTAAATATATTTATTAAATTAAGATTTTGGATAGTATTTATTACAGGTTTTAAATAAAGGTGAATTTGACAAATTACCCAGTGTTTAAATATTTTTTAAATTTTCTATTTATGTAATACTTTTATCAATATATTTCTTTTTTGCACATATTAAAAGTATCGTTATTATTATTCAATATATTTTTATAAAATATTTTAGTTTGAATTCATCTGTCGATTGAAATTTAAAAGGTGAAATTTGTCAACATTCTTTTTTATCTCACGACAACAATTTTGATTCAGCCATTATTATTTTTTGACATTAACAATTGTTCTGACTACCACACCTGTATTCATTCTACAATAAATAAACTTTTTACATCTGAGTCCCATATATATTGTAACCCTCTATATAAAATAATATAGAGAAGTAACAAATATATATATATATATTAAACAAACTGGCTCAGTTAACTGTCAACAATAATAAATATATTAGAAACCGACTTGGCTAACATGAGCATGGTAAATGTAAATAGAGGCTACAAGGCACTACCAATTCTTATATTACATGAAATCAGCCCTACATTTCCTATGGCCAATAGTAAATATTGATTAAACTAACTTTAGTCATAGTTACAAAACAGAATATTAGAAGCAAACTTGGCTAGTATATACATGAGCAAATCTAAAACGGTGAGATCACAAAGTGTACATGAAAGTAATAACCTCCACTATTAAACATCGATTAAATTAACTTCAAGATCTATTGCAAAAATATTACAAGATAAACTTAGTTTGCTATCCCAATAAATAGTTAATGAGGACATCCATCTATGAAATGAATATGAAGTTAGTAGTATGAATTGAGTGATAAATGAATTAAGATGTAGACGATTAAATGGGTGATGAAAAACAAATAATGATTAACTAGTGAAAATGAATGAATCTAAGAGTGAGGAGAAGGGAAGGGAAATGTGTTAGGGTGATGAATGATTTAAGTGGTGGTGGAATAGGGATCAAAATAGAGATCAATGATGAATGAATTAATTATGATAATTAGTTAAGATGAAATAAGGATGAGAAATAAAAGAAAAAAAATATGAATGAGCTATGATAATAATGTTGATGATGAAGAATGAGATCCTGAACTAGAAAACTAATTTTATCTTAAACAACTGCAAGACAATAATGATATAAAACAAGGGTTCTAAGCTTGACTAAGACAACTAATTACAATAAATTATAAGTTTTAAAGTAAAAAAGAAATTTACATTTTAAACTTTTCTACTAAATCAATCAAACAATAAGAATAAACATAAGAGGTTAAAACTTTTTATTTAAAGGCATTTGTATATAAAATTCAATTTCTGTGGTAGTCACACACACATATATACTAAAATATTTACAGACTTAAACTCTTTTTTAAAAAAAGTTAGCTGTTTTAAAAAAGTTGTAATTCTTAAAAAACCATCTGCAGGTAATTAATCAAACTTGGAGACAAAATTTTAATATCTTTTAAAAAGAAAAACTAAGAACAAGAAGTGACTTGTTTAACCATTATTGTTTCACCAAGAAAATAAACAAAGTTTTCATTTTTATGGATTTTTTAATTACTGAGAAAACTTTGTAAAATGTTGTAAACAAGTCACTTGGATTACCAAATTTTCTGTTATAAATAACTTTAAATTTTGCTAAGGGGGATTCACTCATTAATTTTCTACCATGAGAACTTTTGAGTAAAGCAACCACTGCCTCTCCCTTGGAGGAAAATGGTTTCTGCTCAAGACAGAGCTTGATATCCACAGTCTGCCCAGCAGAAAGCATCAGAAACAGATCAGCCCAGCTGAGTATGGTGGTGATCAGCTACAGAAGCCTCAACAAAGATGTGGTAACAATTTTTCCACAGAGCTTTTTAAAAATAACTTTTAATAAATTTATAAATGAATCTCTCAAACTTCAAGCTAGCTAATATTAAACATGCACAAACTTTTAAATCTGAATTGTAATAATGTTTTAGTAAACTACCAGCTAATTTCAAGCTGTAAAATATAATTTAGAATTATAATTTAACTTTTAAAATTAATAGCTGTAAACTTGCCTACTGATTGACTTAAAATATAAAAATCTAAATGCTTGTTAATAATAACTTATTTAGTTATTATTCTATCATTTAATCTGCAGTCATGCCTTCTTATTTGTTTTATATATTTTATTTTATAATTTATGCTATGCCCAATTCAGAACAGAGGTTGTTTTATGAATAAAGTTTGAAGAGAAGAAATGATTAGAGGTTCTCCGAATTGAGTAATGTTGCTCTTTAGCACACACACACTCAAATATCAACACTGAAAACCTAAATATTTTCATTAATCTATTATGTTTAGTTTACTATTATTATTGTTATTATAATTAGGTTTGCAAGTAATCAATTAATTACTTAATAAATGCAAGAATGAGTTATAAAGCATATAATATCATATTGCTTAAGTCTCAGATATGCTTTAATCTTCTTTTACTTATATTATAAACTGTGCAGATTGATTAAAAAATTAGATTACTTTTAAGTATTTCCTTTTAGCATGATTTAAGAATGCTAATTATGAACTGTCATATGGTAGCTTCACAGAACGAAACTATAGAATTTTGCATATTTTTAGTTATTAATTAATATTATGTTTAGCATGGCAAATGTGTCTTTAGAAAGCACATACATGCATATACACCTTGTATGTTTTTTATGAATGGGTTTCTGGTTTTAATGGCCACCCCATCTCTTTAGTTCAGACAGCTCTTCTTTAGAACTGGTACTTGAGGGTCCAGATTGTTTTTATAATCTGCCCCAATCACTGAACTATGTGTTCATTTTATTCACAGTGAGTTATATGGTCCATGGGAACCGAGTACTTGGTACTGAATCCCCTGAGTAACTAACTACACATTCAATGTGCAAACATCTTTAGTAATATATTTAATGCTGAAATATCTGAAGTCATACTACAAAGCTCCAGTTCATCCCTCCATAATGTTATGTAATATTTCAGCATTGGTATGAATGTGTAATCTAAATTGTACATATATAATCTGCATAGAGAGCTTATTGCAGCTCATTATGTATTGTTAAAAGACTTTTATTAAATGTTAAAATGATAAATAATTGTTCTTGCACTGACTTAACCATCACAAGCCTAATAGGTATGGCATAGTAAGATTAAGGCATAATTAGAGTGTAGATTCTAAAAATTGTAATAAACACTTAAAATATAGTGCATCAGATGAGATTGTGTTCTTAAAATGGCTCGTCATTGTTTACACCTGTGTGTGTCCTTTAATGGCCTCATGTTTATTTTATTTATATTGATTGATTAAAATATATTAATTTATAATAATTGTGTTGTGTATCCTTCATAATCCATTCCCAAATCTTTGTTAAATCCATTCCCAAATCTTTGTTAAATCTTTTAATCCCAAATCTTTATTAAATCTTTTAATTCCAAATCTTAGTTAAATCTCTTAACCCAAATCTTAAATCTCAATCCCAAATTTTAGTTAAGTTTCTTAATATTATTGTTACTTATTAATATATGCATTATCTAGCCAGCCATATATGTATGGTTTATTTAAAATATAAGTAATTTAGTTAATATTCCCTGAGTCTCTTGCTCCACCCTTTGCTACTGTTGGCACATGAACTAAGAAATTCTGAGTGTAGACTCATATATGTCATTCATAGGGTAGTAAGTCATGAAGTGTTGGTGGAGCTGAGGTGCAATCAGATTTGATGTCTCAGCCCCTCATCTAGATCAGCCTTGGTATAATTTGCCATGACTCTGAATTTTGTTGTGTGAATGTACAAATTTGACTGTTACAATATATTGTAATGGACTCAGCTGTCTTCAAGCAAGGGTTAGAATTAACTCTTTTTTTGTTCATCTTATCTTATTGCATTTTATAATTTATAAATAATCTAAGTCAAAAAAACATGTTTTTCTTTTAAAATTATTTAATTAAACAAAAATATTTACATTAAAGAAATAATCTATAAATAGAGATAATTTTTTAAAATTAAATGCTTTCATTTACCATATATATCACAAAATATTCCTGCTATAAATTAATAATTATACTCTATGTATATATTATATTTACTAAGTGTACAGAATTATATATGTAAATAATAATTTATTAAATGACTTAAAATTTGAAAATATTGTTTTAAATAAAAAGTGTTTGACACTTTTGCTTTTGATTGGAAATTTTTTTTTAAAAAAAGTGCTTACCAAAATGATATTGGAAAGGAACTTCACTTAATATGTATGATTTTACTTTAAATCAATTTGAGACATATTTTATATATATTACTAGATATTTCTGCAATAAGTTCATATGTATATTCTTTATGAATATATCACAATTAGTATATTTGCATAATTATATGTATGTGTATAATAAAGCATTAAGTAACTTTAAATATGAAAACATCCGATGCTTTTCTCACCTACTGGATGAGCCACCAGGTGATGCTGCAGAACCAACAAGAAGCCTGCAATTGATAAATTTTTTTTTAATATTCGCTAAAAATCACCTAATTTTAGAAATGGTAACACCCCCCTGCAACACGAGAAATCGGTCAAAATTGCTGAAATTGAAATGTAAAAAAAAAAATCACTAGAAATCGCTAAATTTGAGAAATGGTAGACCCCCCCACACATGAGAAATCTGTCAAAATCACCAAAATTGAAATGTATAATTGGAAAAAAAAACTATAATAAAAGCCTACAAAATTAAACAAAAACATACTAAATGTCAAAGCGATTTAAAAAAGAATCACTCTTCAGTTATTTAACTAACAGATAATAATTCAAACCTCATATTAACCTGTAATAGCATCATTAGAGTTTAAATTCAGTTAATATGTTACTGTATTACTAGTTTATATCAAAAATTATTGCAAATACTTGGTTTAAATCGCACATATATAAAATCAACAAAACAGAAATAAAATAATCAGAATAGAAAATTGAAATTTAAAACAAAAGTTGATTATAACATATGAGGTGAATAATGTTTAGAAACCCTCCTCCCCTCCCACATAAAGGGTTCAATGAAAAATAAGTAAAGTGCAAATTATGAATGCTATTTTTAAAATCCTATGAAATAAATGAGAAAAAAAAACTATAATAAATGCCTACGACATTAAACAAAAACATACTAAATCTCAAAGCGATTTAAAAAATAAAAGTATTTATAAAATGCAAAAACAACAGCATGAAAAATGGCAGGAAATATATTAAAAAAGAATCACTCTCAGTTATCTAACTACCAGATATAATAATAATTCAAACCTTAATAACAGACTAATACTTATTAAGTAATCAATGTTTCTATTAATCTATAATAGTGTCATTAGAGTTTAAATTCAGTTAATATGTTACTCTATTACTAGTTTATATCAAAATTATTGCAAGTACTCGAAGTAAGTCACACATATATAAAATCAACAAAATAGAAATAAAATAATGAGAATAGAAAATAGAATTTGAAAGTAATTAAAATAGATTACCAATTTCCCTGGAGAGTGAGTTCATCTTTCAGCAGGTTGTTGAATTTTTTCATCCTTGCAAAATAGTTTCACTTTCTAAAAAAAATACACTTGTTGATTTTAAAAATGTAGAGATTAATTTCCCTGTGATGAAACTTGTAAAATCAATCAGTCACATGACCCGAGTTCAGGCAATTTCTTTATAGTAGAAGTAGTACCAAAAATGTTTATGCTATTTTTTCAGTTTCTATTTACATTTCAAAATTGTGCGTAAGTTATTTTAAAACTAACAAACTTTAAGTGAAAGAAAATGTGATCAATACACGGGAACAATATATATATATATATCCATATTTTGTCACAAATGAAGAGATCTAGAATGCCCAAGTTTCATTTTACAAGGATAAAAATTTCAAGGACTTCCTGCATGATCAAATCACTATTGAGAGAAACTGGTAATCTATTTTAATTATTTTGAAATTCTATTTTCTATTCTAATTATTTTATTTTTATTTTGTTGATTTTATATATGTGCGATGTAATAGAGTAACATATTAACTGAATTTAAACTCTAATGATACTATTGACATTGATTACTTAATATGTATTAGTCCATTATTATGGTTATTATTTATAACTGCTTTAATTTTTTAAGTCGCTATGAGTTCGTTATTTACATTTAATGTGTATTATTACTCTCCCCATCATTGAATTTTTTTCAAATGTACTGTATTACCAATTGATATTTAGTATATTTTTGTTCAATTTCTTAGGCTTTTATTATAGTTTTTTTCCATTTATTTGAAAAAAGAATTAATAATTTGCACTTTACTTATTTTTCATTGAAATCTTCGTGCAGACGTTCTATTAAGTTTTTGTTTTAAACTTTCAATTTCAGCGATTTTGAGCCATTTTTGTTTTAAATTTCAATTTCAGAGATTTTAGCCATTTCTGTTTTTTGTGCCCGGGGGGGGGGTAAATTTTCAATTTCAGCAATTTTGAGCCTTTTTTTTTAATTTATCACTTACAGGCTTTTTAGTGGTTCTGCAGCATCACCTGGTGGCTCGTCCAGTAGGTGAGAAAAGCATCAAACATCCTTTCTGTTAAAAAGAGTTTGATGTTTTCCTGTTTATTTAAAAAATATTATATTTTTAAATGCTTAACAAAATTATATTGTGAACTAAATTTATTTTATTCTAATTTAAATAAAGCTTACAATTGAACCAAATAAATATTGTGCATTAAATTAAAATATTTTAAAGTTCTAAAGAAGAACTTTTAAATTCAATATCAAAATATTCAAAATTTTCCTGTCCAGTGTTTTATGTTTAGGAAATTAACTCATATACTTAAAATAGGATAATGCTTTTTCACTTTGATAGTGATATGCAAAAATGTATCAAATTTTAACAAATTATATTGAAATTAAGTCTGTTAAACTTCAATTTTAATACATTTTAAAACTGAAACCCAAAAAATCTATACCACCCTTTTGTTGGTTGTGTGTAAAACATATTAACATTCTAAAAATGAATTTTAAATTTGATATCAAAATATTCAAATTTTTCCCATCCAGTGGTCCATATCTAAAGAATGGGATTACCTCTCTCTAAAATATTATAGTGCCATATTGCTTTGCGCATATATTTTTAAGTACAAAATTTGAATCAATTCTATTGAATTTAAATCTATTAAATCTTGATCTTAAAATTTTATTCTAACTTAAATAATAAAAATTCTTACAAGTATTTACAAACAAACAAACATAGAATGTAACTTAAATAAAAGCATTTAACATCAACTATATATGCAAATACATTTTCAGATTAAAAAATCTTTCTAGGAAACAATTTTGTAACTAATAATATTTTTATTATTTATTTTTAAATAAAGAGTCTTTTATGATGATTTGTTTAGAGAATTTTTTTAATATAATTCACAATAAGAATAAATACCTTTATATGTTTGCAGCCATACATATAAATATAATTACATAGTTGATTAGCTAGCTAATTTTTTCAGATATTTCTTCTCTATTTTAAATAATGGTAAAGCTTCAGGTTATATAAGAATAAGTCACATTAATTTTTGCATTTTATTGTAGTCATCATAAGTAATTTTAAATCACTAATTTTTAATGTCATATTTAGATATAGCATCCATCTGGTAAAAATTTAACTTGTATTCTTAGATACATTTTTGACATTTAAATTTACTTTATGGATCTTCCAAGAATTTTGGAAAAATCAAACTTCTTTTATTTTTCCATGTAAAATAAGTTGGTATTATAATATGATTCTATATTCATTAGTAAAAAAAACTGGTAGATTTCATGTGATTACAAATAACGCAGAATCGATTACTTTTACAAGTTAAAGCCCCATGATTTTTTTGTTTATTTTAAACCTTATTTATACTTTGAATCAGGTACTGCTATTATCCTGATTTTATAATAAAAATATTACCTTGTATATTAATAAGATTTTCCTGTTAATCTGATTAAATCTATAAATAACAATGAAGACACAATAATTTATTCTCATTAATTAATCAAATCAAAAACAAAAGAATTATTTTTATTTAATCTTGTCTAATTATAAAATTAATCCTTAAATAATGTTTTTCTCTCTTTAATACTCATATAGTTTGCTACTCTCTAAATCTTTTGATGAAAACAATTTATTTTTAGTTCTTTTTCCTTTTTAACAGTAAAATATTATAAAAGAATTCTTTTATTTAATATTTTTTTCTGAATTAAAAAATATCTTTCACTATAATAATTAACATTTTAATCAATTTAAATCAATCTTAACCCAAAAGAAATAAAAAATTAAAAAAAAAAAACACTTTTAATTTTATTGTTTAAATATTTAGTGATATATATTATTAGTATTATTTCTTATATATATATATATATATATATATATATATATAGAAATATATACTATATATTCATATATATATATATATATATATATATATAATGAATGCAATTTGTATGCACTTTATTTTTTCATTTCCTTTAGAATCAGTGACTATGCCAATTATTTACATGCATACACACCTGCATAAAGATGTATATTGAAATTATTTTGTTAATGTTCTAACTTACTAACCTATTAACCAACTTAAATGTGCTTTGATTTTATATTGACAACAAAAATTATTTTAAACTCCTATTGGTATTCTTGCCTCATTTAAGTGCCATGCTAATGAAACACCATTTTAGTATATACATATAATACAATTACAAAAAGTGATAATGGGATAAAAATATGTCATATAAATTATTGATATATATATATATATAAGATAAATAAAAAACAACCTACTACAGAAAAATTGTAAAGGAGAAGTTAATATTCACCAAACTCACTATTTACTGAGCAGAAATGTCATATAAAGATTTTTTTACCTTATTTTACTTGTTAGTTATGAATATCTAAATACCTGTTTAATGACTAACATTGGATAATTATCTGGAATGTATTAGACTGGATACCTATAAAAAAATTCCATCTGTTAAAAAATTTTCATGTTTACTCAGATCAGATTTGAACTCAGGTTATTGGCATTGCAAGTGAATGAGTTATCATTCTACTATAATGCTTTTTATGTGAATATATATAAAGAGAAGATGCAATGATTTTGACATTAAACTAAAATGTATCTTTTTAAATTATTTATTCATTAATTGATTAAATTTAATCTCAAACGCTAAGAATTTTAAATTCTAAATTGAAATAAAATTTTAATGCAACTAAATGTATGTTTAGATTAAACTAATGCTTATCTATAAAATTGAAAATTCATCAAAATAAGTAAAACTTTAATGTTGCATATTCTAGATTAGATTATGAAAACGTTAAAAATATTTAAAATTACATTTTAGTATTAAATTTACTTACCATAAAATAAATTTATAAATGGTTGTACTCTTTATTTTTTGTATTAAAAGAAAAATAAAGTATTTAGTTTTTTATTTCCTACTCGTATGGACCCTGAAACATTACTCAATTAAAAAACGTTTTATAATTTATTTTGTATGAATATAATAAACATATTTTATAACATATTTAATCTTAGTTAATTTAATAATTTGATATTCCCAAGATTTTTATTTCATTTTGGAGCTAATAGGTGCAAATATTACTTTAGAAGTCAATGTGTTAAGCCATATAAGTTTATGGATTACATATTAATAATCTTACAGCTTCTTGTTTATAACTATTCTCACACTATATATTAAAAAGTTATATATTAAATATGAAAATAATACTGAAATTATATATTTGTTAATACTATTGACCAATCACATATGTGGATTTTAAAACAGGCAAAGCTCATTATACGTATTGCCTGTTTTAATAAGTTAAAAGCAAGCATAAGAAATGGTGATCATGTGATATATGGATTTTGTTTGACTTTATTATTATTATTATTATTATTATTATTATTATTATTATTATTATTATTATTATTATTATTATTATTATTATTATTATTATTATTATTATTATTATTATTATTATTATTATTATTATCAGTATATGTGGAGTAACTTATAACAAGTTAAAACACTGGTTCCAATTTTTATTCTTGAAGCCATGTTCCATATTATCTAATTTATAGGCATTTACCTTTCATGAGCAGATCTCCCTCTCTATTCCAATATTATCTATTATAATATTAGATAATCAATGAATTGTAAATTTTAGTGTTGTGTTTACATACTTTTGATTGGTTTGTGGTCTAGGACATTCATTAGTAAGGTGTTTGGATTTAAAACAGAAATTAATGTACTATCAATTTAATATCTTGCAATCTAAAAAACCTAAGATTATAAATCTAAACCAGTATGTATATAAAGTTGTGTAATCTGACTCTAGGGCAATATTTAATTTAGTGACGTCATCATTATGCTAACTGTAATTTCAGCTTTAAATCCAAACTCATCATTAATAAAAATCCTTTAACAAGAAACTATCTGAAAAAATGAATCTAGTAGCACTACCATCTAATATCTATTCATTCCTCAGACTGGTTTTAAAAGCATATATTAAGAGTAGACAATTAAAGTCTTATGTTTCGTTAGTCATAACTTTTATTTTTTATGGACATCCTAATATTTATAAAATTACTGTGTTCATATGCAGAAAGAGAAACAAAGTAGTTTCCTCTCTCCCAAGATCAAACAAAAAAAATCCACAAATTGTAACAATAAAAGTGATTGAATTATGTAACTTTTTATCTTCATAAATGGCATGCTTTGACTTAAAATTTTATTATGGGTTGGCTGAATTGACCATCAGTGGAGTAACAATAAAACCCATGTTTTATCTATTGCCATAATGAACATGAGATCTTGTTTTGGATTCATCGTTTTTCTGATATAGAAAAACATATCCATCACTGTTGTGAACAATGACCAACACGTTTGCCTTTTGTTTTTAATCACTGAGAGAAGTATGAATTATAAATTTACAGTGAAACAAATTTAAACATATATATTTTTGAAAAGTGTACTTAATTTAATTAACTTGTTAGTTTCATAATTGTTTTGCTTTTAAACCAAAATCATTCAATTTTAAATGTTGGGATTAATTAATTTATTAATTTTTAATACAATATATGATTTTTTAATAAAAATTATGCTAAAAACTATATTAATATTATTCGAATATTTTTTCGTTCCCAAGAATTAAAAATAATTAACATCGATGTATATATATATATAGGTTCATCTTTTTCAGAAAGGATATAAAAAATATTTATTTATTTTTAGAAAAAAAATGCAAAAATACATCAATTAGCAATTGACTATGAAAGACATGTCTTGGATATATAAGGAGATCTGATTTCTGCAACATCAATTCTAAATGGATGTCCTGAATCATTTTATCATAGTACTTCATTACAATATGATATAATTCTTCCATTGGAGTTTTTCCTATAATATCAACTTATGTTTTTAATAAGAACTATGATTTCAAAAATGTTTTTTTTTCTAGGGGAAATGACCCATTATATTTGCTTTATTAGAGAAATATTCATTGCAGTAAGCTACGAAAAAGTAGATATTGCAAATATTACATTCTATTTGTATCAAAAACACATTGGGGTTGTTAAAGAATATTTATAAAAACATTGTTTATAAAATATAAAGATTTCAACTAGGATGCCAGTCAGAGTCTGCCCTATAAAAAACATGACCTGCTGCAATGTTTTTATTCAAAGAGGATGGTGTTTTTTCATAGGAGAAAATCACTTAAATATTTTTAAAAATATTATTATTTAAAGATATAGATATATTGCTTTACAATTAATATAAATCTAGTCAACAACGATTTTCTAATTAAAAATTTATTTTGAATCAGAATTAATTTGCTAAAAAATACATTAAAAAAATAAAATATTATTTTTTTTGTATTTTACTCAAATATTGTTTCAATAAAATTTTACAAATTGATACTTATAATGTATAAATAATTACTTATATTTTATTATTTATATTATGGGTTTATACAATTTTATTGAATCAATATTTAAAAAAACAAAAAGTATTTGTAATGCAAAAAAAATATATTTTATTTTCTTGAATGTTTTATTGCATAACTGTTAATAACATTGCCATAATTTAATTTTTCAGAGAATTCTGATTGAATAGGGAAAATTGCTAATGAATAACATTCTTGACATTGGTGATTTCACATTAGCATGATTAGTATGTTGTGAATCATTTCAGATCATTTAGTCTGGACATATATTAAAACAATGGACAAAATTCACTTTATAATTTTACATCTAAGTCAAAAACTAAGCTTATATAATAACAGAACATAGAGTCAGATTAATACCATTCTATCTTTTCATGGGTTTTGTTATCTTCTTTCTCATTGGGAGGGTGTTGTTTCTGTTGCAATTATAGATATACACATTATAAGTGGCTGAAAAATCTGCACTATGACACAATCAGTGTTTTTGCACCTATATTATTTTACAAGTGATAGTCATTGTTAGAGTCTAAAAATTACAGAAATTTTGGCAAAACTAAAGAGAAAAGATAGTTATATTTAGAAAATGGTGATTTTTCCACAAAATACATAGAAGCTTGATAAACGAAGAGCTTTATGCCATCTCACATTTTACATAGCCTTTAGTAGGCTTTGGTGCCAGAAATCACATATAATCTCATAATTATTTACATAATACAAAATAAATTTTTGATAGAAAGACTATTTTTGGAGTAATATAAATTATCCCTTGTTTTGTAAGAAGGTATATATAGGTCAAAATAGTTTGAGCTTAAATATAAGAATAAAGATGCATAAAAGTAGGATCTTAGTTCTGCTTTATATATCCATGAAAAAATACAGGTCACACTATTAATTTTTATGAAGCTAAGATTTGTCTTCTTTGAAAGAAATAAAAGAAAAAAAATTAAAAAACTTTTATCATTAAAAATATATGACTCTAAAGCAATTAACTTATTTAAAAGTTCTTTTCATATTAAGAGGATGTGGGATGTTAAAGGAATTGTGGTTAATATTTAGTATAAATTTGTTATGTTGTAATTCTCTACATTTGAGAAGTCTACTTGAAGCAGTGAAACTATTGGTTGTATTTTAGAATTTAATTCCTTTGGCTTATCTGATTGAGTTGTGAATTTTAAGTAATTTTGATCATATATATATATATATATATATATATATATATATATATATATATATATATATATATATATATGAAATCAGATGTCACATGACCTAATTTAATGCTTGAATATCTTAACACCTCACTGAGAAATCCAGTAGCTGAAACTGGTCTGGGTTAAAGATATTCTGCAAAGCTTGTTAAGAGCTTATTTTCGAGCTCCTTATATAGTTTTATAATTCTTATCCCTTCACTGATGAGAGAAAATCAGCTTGAAATCAGCTGATTTGAGGGTAAAGCAAAATGAAAGAGACAGTGAATATTGACTCTGACATTTATGTAAACAGAATACACTTATTTGGAGGTCTTGGTAAAGCTCCATCTATTGATCATTAATACAAGTGATAGCAGGTTTTTACGTATATAAAACTTATTTTTCTTTTTCATATATATATATATATATACGTTGTAACTAAAATAATTGAACATCAATCTTATTGTAACTAAAATATTTAAACAAGTTGTCCTTAAAATCATTGTAACTAAAACACATTGGAGCCAAAATATTAATTATCAATCAAAAGGGCATTGTAACTTCAACAAACTACTAAGACATTATAACTTATGAAATAATATCAAGTGGGTGAGTACCTTGCTAACCCCATAAAAATATTTCCTCAATAAATCCAACAGTAAATTTTACCCACTTTTATCTCTTGGTTTTATATTAAGTGAATATCTAAGTAAATAATAAGTGAATATGGAGTGAATATGGTCTTTTGGGGTGCCACTAGGTTATCTGAATCTAGACACAGTTATATTCTATAACCTTTTCAAATGTACTGAGTTTGAACCCCTTTGGTACCTTATTTCTAACAAAATGTAGGATTTTTGATTTTAGACCCATATCACCATGTGCACTAACATTAAGGTAAACACAAAACATCCTCAAGCTATAGTGGTGTATATAAAATTTATCAGACAGAAATTATCTTCTAGATTTTAATATGATAAATGCATATTAATACTTTCATAAGTTTCATTAGCTCATGTTACACTATTAATTTAGGGTGGCAATTCACTCATCCTTGAATGAAGTAGATAATGGAATGGTGGTTATTATAATGACTCACAAATGACAACCAAATACCATGAGATAATTATTTATTTATGGCCTTTAAACATTTATCTAGTTCATTAATTGAAAAATGTGATGATGATTATGATGATGCTGGTACTTCCATCCACAGCTTTATAACTAAGCCTAACATGAAATTTAGTTTTTTAAAAATTCATAACTATTTGGCTAATTTTAATATATCTAATTGGAACTTAAACAGTTAATATTCACCAGTGATGATGAATGATCACAACTAATAAAGAATACTCTTAATGAAAATATACACCTTGTTTAATAAAACAAATTAACATTTATTACTGCATTAATAACATATACATACAATTTAAAGAAAGAAATTAAAATTTATATGACTAATAATTATAAGTTATATATTGAAATCCTAAGATTGATATTAAATTCTTCTCCCTTTCCCATTAATGACAATATATCATGTTTATCATAGTATAATGTATATCAATTTGGATAATAAATTGCTAAAATTTTCTATCCACAAGAAAAATATTTTATAAAAAAAAATAAACACTCTTTGTGCACACATACTTTTATATCCTTATACATCTTAAAGTTAACATATAAAGTAGAATGATTAATTAGGAAAAGTGTTAATTAAATCGAGAAGAAAAAGATTTCCAGAAATAACTTTTGAATTACTTATCTCCCCCTCTAAGCTATTGAGATTGCTACTCATTACCTAAAAAAAAAACAATCTAATATTGTTAATGCTGCATGTCTATAATTCTCACATTCATTCACAAGTATATACATGTGGTAAGTATTATTATATTATCATGTATGTGGGTGTTGATCCCCATTAGGAATAAAACATAAAAAAAAAACAAATAATAATACAAAAAAAAATCTTTTACATATTAACAACATTTCATAAATTTAGATTAATATACAATAATACCTTTTAGAAAACAAAATTCATCAATAAGTGGATATAATAATTTTAGCATACATAAAGTCATTAATCAAGCTTATAGCTATTATTACTGAAGAAATTTTTGGTTTAACTTGATTTTGGTTCTCAAAGTTCAGACATAAAAAAAGATAAAACTTTATTGCTAAAAATTTTTCTAATAGTCCCTGACATCATAAAATAAAAATATATAATGAAAATTCATATTAGTAGTCCCTTTTATTTTGTTGAGGCTTCCAAGAGTTCAAACTCAGCTTGGTAAAGGTCTATACATTTTGCAGAAAACCCATACCAATCTGTACCATGGGTATATGACCAATTTCCACAGTTCACTGGAACAGTCTTTCTTTGCTTGACTTGAGGCTTGTAATTCTTTTATGGTGATGATGATGATGAAGTTATTTGCTTCAGTGGGAACCATTTGGCACTGGAACTGTTTCTTTTTTTCCTGTTTGGCATAGTTCTTCTAAAAGATGGAGGATATTTGTTGTTCTCATATTTATAATTTTGCTGGGGTTTAAACTCAGTCACTGGGATAACTGAACTAGCATGGTTTAATACTGATCAGTAGATTATTTATTTTCATTCAGCTTTCAAATGCAGGTAAATGTTTTCTTCTATTTAAAACATGGATGAGCAGTCAGCCACTTCAATCTTAGTTCTCCCAATCAATCATAAGGTGTAGAATACTTTTAGTTCAGACAATTTTTTTCTTTGGATGATGTGTTGGCTGATGGCTGGTAGCCAAATGAAATATATATAGATTTTAAACTGCCATTTAGCTATATTATATAAATCTTCAAAAAAAAATGTATATAAAAAAATAATTTCAAATTGATTATCTTGCAGAATTTAAAGGTTGTCTCTTCCCCAGTTTCAATATTTAAAATCTAATCCAATTGACTTTTCAGGCCTTTTTATATTTTTATTTTTAGTCAACTCATCTACTTAGACTGATCATGTTTTTTTCTTTAACTGCTGGTAAAAAAAATAATAAATTCACAATAATATGATTTCTAAAAAAATTATTCTGTTTTAAAGGAACATTATCTTAATGATTTTTTTCCTCACCCTGATGACAAATTTCACACTACTATAAAATTTTATCTTTTCTCTTTGATCTCTCTGATGTGAAGATTTTCAGCTGGACTTCTCACTTTCTGAGCTTTAAGAAATACAGATATAAATAAGAAGTCCTTACAGCAACAAAACCTTTGAGTAAAAAAAATAATTTAACAGAATTGTCTCTTCCACAGTTCAGACAACATTTTTTTTTCTTTTCCCAATATGTGTAACTGTAGATTTATTTATGCAATACAACCACACACCCTCTGTCATTCAAATCATTTTTAAAAACTGGTCTATTAAAATAATCTGAATGCTTCTTAGAAACTATACTTATAATATTTTAATTTAAATCCTTAAAACATTTAAACCCAAGTTATAACCATGGAAAACAAAATAGAAATAGAGAAAAAAATAGCAGAATCTAGCAAGTGTATATTAATTTTGAAGAAAGTTAATATTTGAAATATGAAAATGACAAACTAAATGGGTTGTCCACAGACAACTGCCTATATGTGTTATAATCTTACTTTTAAAAAGAACTATTAAATAATTAAAAGGTATGTACTATTCTTTTTGAGTTTTGTTAACACACAAACAACTAAAGAACATAACTGTTTTCTCCAATCTCTTTCTGTCTTAGGCTTTTGAGACTTGATCCTGTAGGTTTAAACTTGGGTGCCTTACAGCTTCTTTTCCTATATAAAAATGTGATGATGATTTTTGTTCCATATTTCCTGTCACGCACATGAGTAAAAATTTAGCCACTGGCTAAATTGAAATGGGCACAATATATATATATATATATTGTAACGAGCACAGACGTTCGTTACATTGTTTTTTTTTATTATTTATTAAACATGAAAGTAAATTAAAAAGTTCGCATTTAAAAATTTTCTTTAAGAATTAAAAATTGAAATTAAATATCATCTTAAACTCGTATATATTAAATCGCACAGATAAAAAAAAATTATTAAAATAAAACTGTATTAAAAATAGAAAAGGTATTTTAAAAACAAAAACTTAAAAAGATTTAGAGATAAAAATATATCTTTAATCTTGAAAAACACAGAAATTAATCCGAAATGGAAATGATTGTTAATTAGTTAAATGTAAACCAGCCTTGGGCATTTAAATGTAAAAACATCGGTCAGATAGGAAAACAATAGAAACAAATAGCCAATGAAAGAAATCCATCAGGAAATCGGACCTCAGTGAAAGGATCATCACATCGATGACATAATGCCAAGTCAATCCTTCGATTACGTATAAAAGAAAAATTTGGAAATTATTAATTAGTGATTATGATTAATTACGATATGTGTTAGTGCGGAAGTGAAGGAGAAGGGATTGAAAAAGTCGCATGATTCAATCCCTTCAGTTTTGCTAGGAAAGAAAGAGAAATGAACTATCGTTTTTCTACATTGAGGACCAGTTAAAGCAAAAACCTCCGGATGGATAAATAAATCAGCCAACAGAATACCAATCTTAGGATGGCATGGGAATTCACATTCATGGCAAGCAACGGATAAAGATGAACTGTTTTAAACCGTAAGAACTTTATGAATAATGAACATTAAATTAAAACTTTCCATAATTAAATGATTGCAATATTATCCTATCTGACCAACTTAATTTATTAATAGTGTTATTTGATGTATTTTTTTCTTATTTATGTAAAATCATTTCCATTTATATTATTTATTTTTTGTTCTTTAAGTTTTATCATGATTTTTGTTTTTCGTTAAATTAATTATATAAATGTTAAACTTAAGTCGGGCATGAATGGCTGTATAGATTTGTAAAGTTATATTAGGGGAGGGTAATCTTAGGTTATTTGTGTCGTTGTTAAATTGGGTCAATGGATTGGATATATTGATGTAGTTAGTAGATGTAGTCGGAGATTCGCTACTGGCAGAATCGTTTATATATACACTGCACTCACCCGTTTGCCTATGGAAGGAATTATAAGACGAAGAACGCAGTTTTTTTCTATGGAGTTTTTTTTTATTGTTCTTCTCATTAGATAGATGTAATATTTCTATCTGATGAAAGTCAATGTCTTCTCTTAATCTTTTTGGTGCTGCGGTATTCCGTATTACATTGAATACATCGATGTATCAGATGAATTGATGCCAGTTTGACTGCGAATTTTAGCCTAAGGTTAAATGGGGATAGAATGTTTTATTTTCAAATGCAAATTTATATAGTCTATTCATACTCGACCCTAAATAAAAATGCATTAAATCTAAGTTGTTTATAGACTCTTGCATGGATTGGTTATCAGTTAAGTATGTTTTGGGTTTTCATATTTGATCAAAATATATAGACATTCGATAAATAATGATACTTTACGGTGAGTATCTAAAATGTATTTATTCGGATGTCTTTTTAGTCATTGGTGACAATGCAAGTATCTTATGGTGAATACTATTGGGTTACTTATAAATTTCCCTCTGCAATTGTTAGTATCAATGATTTTATATTTTGATCATTTATGTTTACTTTGAAATGTTTTTAACCGTGTAATCTATGTAACCGATCTATAGCAACATATTAAAACAAGCTTTTATAATCCCATCTGTGCGAACTTAATTAAAATGTAAACTTATAATATAATAGAAATTAAAATGTAAATTAAAATCTAAGGTAAAGTTAAAAATACTGTTAAATGTTAAAATGTAAAACTAATACTAAAATAATTTTAAATCTTATATATATGTGCATAAATAAATGTTTGTATGTTAATTACTGGCAGTGGCTTATTTTATTCATTTTTTTTATATTGAAATGTAATTATATAAGATATTATATTATTCAATCTCTGCTATTCCACTGAGCTAGTGACATGGGCTAATGAACGGAACCAAAACCTTTAAAAAAATTTTTTTTTTGACTTACGTATCTGCCTACTCTATAAATTTTTCTAGGTTCAAATGCCTAGATGGTGCCCATAGTGCAGTTACGTTAAGTATTATTTTCCGGATCGTTACAACTGGCGAACCAACTCGGGCCGATCTTTAATAAACCACAAATACCCTGAGCAAATTTTGTCAAAATGAAATATTTTTATCTGTTTACATATAGTCGTATACTTTAAATCTTATAAAAGCACTGCCAGAAAGAAATAGCACATATATTAAACACAAGAAAGTATAAATAATTTTAAACTGTATTTTGTTAAAAAGAAAGTCAAAAGGTTGCATTTGATATGTTTTTTTTGTTAATATATATTTATTCTTTAATGTGTATAGGAGCGCACAGCCACATAAGTTTATGATGGTAAATGTGGTACCTTACGGAGAGTACCATTGGGAATTTACTTCGGTGTAATCCTATTTAAGCATTTTAATCAGTCATAAAGAAGTTGGTGGTATTTATAATTGTGCTGCAAATATACACGTATAAATCCATTATCTTTCAAAATATATTTACTTCAATGCAACCTTCTTAAATAAATAATTTATAAAATAACTTGCTTGTCATGCCGTGTGTAAAAATAAAATGTATAAAATAAAATAGAACTCTTGTGGGGAGGGGTGTAAACATAAATGGTCCTTAGGTAAGCGATAGTAAACATTTTTCTTTTTGTATATAGTCTTTTTGTAAAATTATTAACCGGATGTTTTGTAAATGTCTTCATCAATCGTGTACCGTAATTACTAACCCTAAGTAAAATATTTTTTTTTTATCATTTTTTTTAAGCAACTTTACTGATATGTAACGAGCACAGACGTTCGTTACATTGTTTTTTTTTTATTATTTATTAAACATGAAAGTAAATTAAAAAGTTCGCATTTAAAAATTTTTTTTAAGAATTAAAAATTGAAATTAAATATCATCTTAAACTCGTATATATTAAATCGCACAGATAAAAAAAAATTATTAAAATAAAACTGTATTAAAAATAGAAAAGGTATTTTAAAAACAAAAACTTAAAAAGATTTAGAGATAAAAATATATCTTTAATCTTGAAAAACACAGAAATTAATCCGAAATGGAAATGATTGTTAATTAGTTAAATGTAAACCAGCCTTGAGCATTTAAATGTAAAAACATCGGTCAGATAGGAAAACAATAGAAACAAATAGCCAATGAAAGAAATCCATCGGGAAATCGGACCTCAGCGAAAGGATCATCACATCGATGACATAATGCCAAGTCAATCCTTTGATTACGTATAAAAGGAAAATTTGGAAATTATTAATTAGTGATTATGATTAATTACGATATGTGTTAGTGCGGAAGTGAAGGAGAAGGGATTGAAAAAGACGCATGATTCAATCCCTTCAGTTTTGCTAGGAAAGAAAGAGAAATGAACTATTGTTTTTCTACATTGAGGACCAGTTAAAGCAAAAACCTCCGGATGGATAAATAAATCGGCCAACAGAATACCAATCTTAGGACGGCGTGAAAATTCACGTTCATGGCAACGGATAAAGATGAACTGTTTTAAACTGTAAGAACTTTATGAATAATGAACATTAAATTAAAACTTTCCATATTTAAATGATTGCAATATTATCCTATCTGACCAACTTAATTTATTAATAGTGTTATTTGATGTATTTTTTTCTTATTTATGTAAAATCATTTCCATTTATATTATTTATTTTTTGTTCTTTAAGTTTTATCATGATTTTTGTTTTCCGTTAAATTAATTATATAAATGTTAAACTTAAGTCGGGTGTGAATGGCGGTATAGATTTGTAAAGTTATATTAGGGGAGGGTAATCTTAGGTTATTTGTGTCGTTGTTAAATTGGGTCAATGGATTGGATATATTGATGTAGTTAGTAGATGTAGTCGGAGATTCGCTACTGGCAGAATCGTTTATATATACGCCGCACTCACCTGTTTGCCTATGGAAGGAATTATAAGATGAAGAACGCAGTTCCTTTCTATGGAGTTTTTTTTTATTGTTCTTCTCATTAGATAGATGTAATATTCCTATCTGATGAGAGTCAATGTCTTCTCTTAATCTTTTTGGTGCTGCCGTATTCCGTATTACATTGAATACATCGATGTATCAGATGAATTGATGCCAGTTTGACTGCGAATTTTAGCCTAAGGTTAAATGGGGATAGAATGTTTTATTTTCAAATGCAAATTTATGTAGTCTATTCATACTCGACCCTAAATAAAAATGCATTAAATCTAAGTTGTTTATAGATGCTTGCATGGATTGGTTATCAGTTAAGTATGTTTTGGGTTTTCATATTTGATCAAAATATATAGACATTCGATAAATAATGATACCTTACGGTGAGTATCTAAAATGTATTTATTCGGATGTCTTTTTAGTCATTGGTGACAATGCAAGTATCTTATGGTGAATACTATTGGGTTACTTATAAATTTCCCTCTGCAATTGTTAGTATCAATGATTTTATATTTTGATCGTTTATGTTTACTTTGAAATGTTTTTAACCATGTAATCTATGTAACCGATCTATAGCAACATATTAAAACAAGCTTTTATAATCCCATCTGTGCGAACTTAATTAAAATGTAAACTTATAATATAATAGAAATTAAAATGTAAATTAAAATCTAAGGTAAAGTTAACAATAATGTTAAATGTTAAATTGTAAAACTAATACTAAAATAATTTTAAATCTTATATATATGTGCATAAATAAATGTTTGTACGTTAATTACTGGCAGTGGCTTATTTTATTCATTTTTTTTATATTGAAATATAATTAGATAAGATATTATATTATTTAATCTCTGCTATTCCACTGAGCTAGTGACATGGGCTAACGACCGGAACCAAAATATTTAAGAAAAAAATTTTTTTTACTTATGTATCTGCCTACTCTATAAATTTTTCTAGGTTCAAATGCCTAGATGGCGCCCGTAGTGCAGATATGTTAAGTGATATTCTCCAGATCATTACAATATATATATATTGCAAACTTCTCCATCACATATTCCTGAAACATATGGTCAAAGATATTTGAAAAAAATAAATGATCTCCAAAATGCACATTTCATGCTAAACAAGCACTCATCAGTAAGCCCAGATCACATTCTCTTAGATATATTATCATCATTTGCTTAGTATTATATAGATAAAAATTTACTATGGTTTGATTGCCAGTATACAAATCAATTTATAAAAATATGTTAAGAATTTTACTGATTATTTATTAAACTAAAGATTACTCCTAGTTGAAGGCTATTGTTCAATGGATAACTGAAGGGAACTTGAAAGTCTGTATTCAAATTCCCTATAATTATATTTAGACTCCAAGTATATGAGTTATTATTTTATTTCAAATATTAATTAATAATAGTGTGCAGTGTCAATATCTGAGTTTTTTTACCCATGTTTATAGTTTTGATAACTTTCACTACACTACTTTCAAGCAAAGTAGGGACTAGTTTTTATTACCTTTTAATACTTAGTGAAGTAATGTTCTATCCTTTGCATTATAATATATTTTCAAGTTTTCTTCTACCAGGCACTTTTTTTATCTTAGCTCAATTATATCACAACCATCTATCAGTGCAGAAGTCAGACAATGTCTCTCACTCTGAATACGTTTTTGAAACATTCACTTCATTTATTTTCAAGTAAATAAGAGAAATGTAACTTATATTATAATTCCACTTTATATACATACTTTTTATATATAGTTTAGCTTGTCTGAATTCTGGAATGATAGTTGGTTGTGATAGAAATGACCTAAGATGAAAGATACACTGATAAAAACAAAAATACTTACAACAGTAAAAGAGGAAATAAATATGGTTTTAATTTCTCCTTATATGTAAAAACAAAAAATACTTAATTGTAATTATTAATTAGAGAAAATATAACTTACTATTAAAAATTTTTCGGCTGAACGTTTTCGAGGAACCATGCCTCATACTCATAGCCTTATGAAAAGTGTAATAAATATATGCAAATGTAAATATTCAAATAAGCTACTGTTATGTAGCCCATTTTTTCGAGATCTCGAAGCATGTGTCCTTTCTGTTAATGGCATGGATGTCTCTATTAATATAGAATGCCTCCTTTATTTTTCTCCTGTAATCATTTGGCTCTGAACATAAAATAATGGGGTTGGCAGGTATGAAGTTGTGCCCAGATTGTTTACTATGTTCGAAAAATACAGAGGATGTGCTGCTGTTCGTTTGAGCTCTGTTGAATGTGTAACGATGTTGAGCCAATCTGGTATTAATTGTGGCTTTCGTTTCCCCATAATATAATTTATTTTAACTTATATAATTTACTAATGGTTGAACTGGGTAGTAATTATATGAATCTAATAGTCCATAGCCATATTTCAAGACTATTAAAATTACTCTTAATTAATTAAAAGAAAAGCTCTGTGAATATGAAATTTACACTAGGTTTAACCCAAAGCATTATCTTAAATACTGGGGAAATCTACAAGAGGAATTTTAATACTTTACAGCATTACTAAAGTTATACCATAGTAACTCAGTTAAGTAAAAGAAATTGTGTTTCATTGGCTATCATAATATCAACTCTTTTAAAATAAATAACATATTTTATAAACAGTATATTCACCTTATCACTAAATTTAAATGGTGAGACATTAGGAGAAAATGGAACAGAGGTCATATTAACAAGTAACAAATGTTTATTATACATTATTAAACATTCTAACTGATTATGTTTCTTTATAATACTCTAACACTGGTTCCAGTTAAACTAGTATTATTAACAATAATACAACTTATAATAATAAACTATTACATTTTCTTGAATTAAACAAGGCAAAACTCTCCATACAATAGTGCCACCCTGTGCCAACCAGAGTAATCAATGAATGCCAGAAGGCTTGTGCATAAAATTCCTATCTAATGCCTACTCATCCAATATCCAAAGATTAGTTTCTGGCTTGTGGCCTTCATCAGTGAGGAGCTTTATATGGAAAGTTTTGCATTGTTAATAAACAATTATGTGCTAATATGAGATGGTGATCATGTGATTTTTTTGAATTGTGATATATAAAATGTAAAAGACACAAGTAAACAATTATATTTCTTACCCCTTTATACTGCTTACATCTTATTTCGGTGATTATCCCTATAAAGTTTCTCAACAGTTTTTTATTAATAGACTTTAGCTGAAGATCCTTTTTCATTAAGGTCTTTTTTGTTGAGCTAAACATTTATCCAGTTTTCATTGGTTTTTTTAATTTTGGCATTACAAAGCCTTTAGTTGTAGACTTTTTCCTTATTTTCTTGATAATATTTAAACATCATTAAACTGTTGCACATGTGCTTTGGATTTTAAATATAAAATGAATGAATACTAACACTTAAAGACTTTATCATGTGGTTGAAGTGTTAGTATTCATTCATTTTATATTTAAAATCCAAAGCGCATGTCCAAAAAACATCGCACTATATAAAATAATTGACTTATTTTCTTGAGAGAAATTAAAACCTTAAATTTCTTCAGTTAGATTTACATTGTAGAAATAAACTCTAGTCTGGTTATTTAAAAAAGCTATATGTGCACATAAGAGATGGATTTCATTTAACATATTTAAGCAAGCATAAAATGTAACCTAGGGCAACATTTCTTAGCAATGGAAGGTTAAGTTTGATCACATTTTAAAGTTTTGGCAGATGCTCTCTAAATAACTAACTAGAAACTACATTGTGCATGGATACACACCCAGGAATTCAGCAATTCATTATTGTTACAATTTTGTAACACCATACTTTATTCAGCTGCTCAATCAATAACTTGAAGTCCATCAGACAGTGATCATACATATTTTACACAGACTAAATGTAAAGAAAATGAATAATTAAAGAGTAATAATAAAAATTGTAATGATATTTTAAACACAAACTGGCAATTGTTTGAGTCACCCCTGTTTTAAATTATCACTGTTTTTAAATTTAATTAGTTTATTTAATTACAGAATCTAAAATACCTAACTTAATTTTATAAATGACTTAATAAGATTAGATTTTGTTAGATAACAATTTTGTTCAAATTTTTTTTATAACTATAACGTTCCCTAAACTAACATAATAAAACGCAATTTTTCTATTTTCCTTTTGAAACCATATTAAAACTTAGAACTTTGTGAATAAATAAGTAGCTATCATTTAGTTATTTAAAGTAAATATTTTCTCTTGTTTTCTTTTTTTTTAAAACAAAAATATTATTTTTCTAAATGAAAAAATATATAACCATCCTTAATTACTATCTTTTTTTAACCTTTAAACTAAAAATAATTATTTCTTTATTCTTTTAGCTTAACTAATTTTTTTTCGTATAAAACTGTCTTAAATTAACAACCATAATAATTCTGCTTTATTATTAGGGTACTTACATATTAGTCCTGTGACATGGAGTATGTATTAGACAGGCTGCACCTATTCACATATGTATCAATCTGCTGATAACCCTGTAATCTCGTGATCTGTTCAAAATAATGTTTACTTGGATCTTATACATGAAATTGTCACAAATAACATGTATATTAATCTTTTGTACATGATATTTTTTCAAAGATTTACAAACTTATTGGCAGGTTGTATACATATGTGAATAGATGAAGCATGTCTAATATGTGCTTCCTGTCACAGAACTAATACACACTATAAATAATTTTTAAGCAATTAATATGAGACACCATTAAACAAAAAACCATAAAATTGGTAAATTTCAACAATTTTGGAGAGTATTTTATGAGAAACATATACGACTTTTACAGGAAACATATACATATAATATATATTAATGAGATAATTTTTAAGGAATTCCCTGATATATAATTAAAAAATGAATAAAATAGATGTGGTGTTTTCAATAAATATATATGAAATTTAGATGAAAAAGTATAAAATGTACTACCAATTTTAATCGGCAAATTACAAACTATAATTAATTTTTAAGCAATTAATATGAGAAGCCATTAAACAAAAAGCCATAAAACCAGTCAACTTCAACAAGTTTGGAGCATATTTTACCACAAACATATACACAACTTTTACAAGAGAAATATATAGATTTAATATATATTAATGAGGTATTTTTTAAGAATTCCCTGATATATAATTTAAAAAAAAAGTGAAATACATGTGGCATTTTCAATAACTATATATACGGTATTTAGATGAAAAAGGAAAAAATGTATAATGATCTTAAAGATATCACACACTATTATGAACTGAACAATAACTAAATTACCAAAATTTCTAAAATATTATTCCTGAAAACATAAAATATACACATATGTTACTTACTGTGCAATATATAACAGGAATTGTCACAATAAATAAATGTAAGTGGTCTCTTCAATTTTATTAATAGGTTGATTAAATTTTCCAGATAAAATGGAAATTTGAAGAAAAATTTTACACTTTTTCCCTCCAAAATGGCTGTGTGATTGTGGAGAGTATCACGTGAACAGGATTTGGTCAAAAAATGGTAATAGATATAAGTATTTTTTTAAAAAATGTAAAGAAAAAAGAAAAAACAATTTTCACACAAAATAAAATAAAAAATTATTAGTAATTCATATTGGTGGCCAATTATTTTTGATTTCATTCATTATGCAAATGAACACATCCTCATGTTTTTGACATCTGCACCACATGAACTCAGCCAAAAACAAATCTAAATGTTGGCAAGATGTTCCCCATTGTTGCTTGTTATGCCATTTAACGGAACCCCAAAGTCTTTCAATGTTTTGCTTGTGGATGCCTTTTCAGAATTTATGAAATTATATTTGTGGTTCATATGAAAATGGGCATAACCAGCACTTCTCATTTCTTCAACAAAAAAAAAAAAACCCATTTAATTACAAGAATTATGCAATAGAAATCAAAATGAAAGTAGAGTTATTTACTCACAATCAACTTAATTTAGTAATGATAAAACTAACTATGAAGAAAAAAGGACAATGGCAGTAACTGTGAAGAAATCTTGAAAAATACTTGGGGTGATGGGGAATTAGATTGGAGAGACAATAAGAAATCTTGAAAAATATTCTGAAAAAAATATTAGATCCGAGATACAATAAAAAACATGTTTTGATACAACATCAGATAACAAGATACCAAGATTTACTTGGATTTATTTGACCTAATCACAATGTTACACATTTATCTTGGATGTGAAAAGGTGCAATAAGTCTAATATGTGCTGCATGACAGGATTAATATGTAAATACCGTTATTAGTATTTGTTCTTAACAATAGTTATTTTAAAATAACTCCATTTAGACACTTTTTGTCTTTAATTCCTTCATGCAACTCACATTTTAGCAATGGCTACTATATATATATGAATCTGCAAATTGTCTTTTATATATGCAACCCGTGAAAATCTTCATATCAACATATATATATATATAATGCCATCCTTCTACTATATCACACATTCCTAAAATATATGTTCAAAGACCATGTGTATATTAATTCCTTATAAACTGTAATGGTAAGAAAAGTAGAGCTGCTTTAACCTAACCTAGAGATGCAGATAGAGGGGGTTTGAACCTCACCTACTCCTCTAGATTGCTACTAAGCGACTTACTCCCCAAACCTCACTAGAATTTAATCTTAATGTATGCCCAGTGGTCAGGGAGAGAAGAGACCATGAAAAGGAATTTTTACATATATAATGATCAGATGTACATACATATGTTACAAAAGAGAACAATACTAAGTGTTTTTATTTATAGTGAATGAAAGATAACAAAAACTTTTATTATTTACATTAAAAGAATTCATACAATGTTCTATTAATAGTGTCACAGGCTATTTTCACGGCAACCGGATAGACATATATGAAAGATCCATTGATCGTAATGATAAGAACAGACAAAATTTTACATTATAATTTCTACTTTAAAATATTCCCACCAATGGAAGTGTTACATATAATAAATCAAGAGAGAGAGAGATGATTCATTAACTCTGTGGTTGGAGAACATAGAAATAAATTGGTGGTCAAACTCAACTAAACACTTTGGACAGGTTTAAATCACCACCCTACTTATGATTTAAGAAAAATGATAAAGTGACACCAGCAGGAATTTCCAGCTATAATTGAAACATTTCGATGATATTTTGAAAAAAATTTCCTAATAAATACAAATATATAAGACCATGCACACAGGCGATAGCACATAGTGGGCTGTGAGGCTTGAGACATAACAGTTACCAAGAGGTTACCACAAGACTGGATAGCTCTCTCTCTCTAAACTAGGTTAGAGAGAAAAATGGAATCCATTCACTAAACGCGTGACTCAGATTCAGGGTCGGAGTTTTTGTTGCTTATGTCCAGTTACGTACATTTAAGGAACTGAGATCGACATGAGATCACGAACAATTTATTTATTTTTCAGAAGGTCCAAATGTAGGTATGTTAACCTAAGCAAACTTGGCAAAAGAAGCACTGTAATTTATGCTGAGCGGCCCAGTAGATCACCCGAGGCACAATACCATATAAATATGGTCAACGACCTTTAAATTTAAAAAAGAAACCCTCTGCAAAATATATATCTTAGGAAAGCTCAACTATCACTGAAAATCTGCAGAAAAATAATAACTTCACCTTTATAAAATTGAAATTAGTAAAAAGAACAAGTGGGCGGATATTTTATTTATTTAGTTGAAATTTAACCCATTCACCACTAAGCCAATGCTATTTAATAATTTTTTAATACATATTGTCAAAATGTACTCTCTCTTAGTACTAAAATATAAATGCGAATGTTTTATTTCACGCTCTTTAAAATATAACTTTAAATTTGTAACCCCTCATTGACTAAAATATACTGGCATTCGATAAGGATCTTTCTTTTATATGTATATAAAAAAAACTAAGTTAAAGTTTGGAAAGTTTTATAATAGAATATCTAGCAATTTAAATCTTGATTTTAAAATAGTTTTGCATTTTCTATGATTTGCTTCCTTTTCTTTCTAAATAAATAGTTATATAAAATAAATAACTTAATTACAGGAATATAATGGCAGAAAGTTAAACAAAGCATTTTTCAATTAAATTAATAAGAACTCTGGCCGCCATTATATAGAATAACCCCTCCCATTACGATATAAAAAAAAGAGAAAAGAAAGCAATTAATGAAATATAATTTCACAAGATTCGAATACATAGATTTAAAAAAACATATATATATAGAAAAGCATAAATATACATTGAAATTGCAAATTACAAAGATATTTTAATATTTTATGGGAACGTTACCGGTAACTAAATGGGTGGATCAAAATGAGTTCATTTGATGTTTCCCTGCAGGTCTTCTTGGTTCTTCAAATTTGTTTTTCCATGTTTTTGAGGGCAGATTTTCACAGATACAGGGCAGATACTTTTGTTCTCTGGCTGGCTTACATGATTACGACTCCTGCATCAGGAACTGCTCAGGAGAGTGAAGGCAAAGAAGCTACCCCTGCATATTTGCAGAGCAACACATTTCTGGATTCTTTTATTTATATGCTGAAAGAATAGAGTGCAGCTTGAAGTAATTACAGCAAGCAAGAGTTTGCTATATTGTCCAATCTTTCAGCAAAATTTCTTCCAACAAAATTCTTAAGATTTCTTTCTGACCTTCAGCACAGGTTACCAGCAAGCATAAGACCAAGAACAAAAGAAAAGTTCTTTATTTATACCCTTTTTCCATTATGTTTTTAATCTGCTAATTAGTAGCGAATCATGCCTGTTGTTTCAAATTTTTCCTGTTATCTATTTTTATCTAATTCAGAAAAATGTTTTACTAATTAAATTCCTTTTCTTAATGGATTCTATTTAATTAAGAAATTCATCGAATTCTACCAAATATATTTTAAAAATAATTGCAATTATAATTTTAACTTTCTATATTTTATTTTATTAAATCTTTTAATTTAGGCAACTATTTGAGAAAATGATAAATTTAGTTTGAAAAAGAAACATACATTTACTATGGTTGGACTTAGGGTCTTAGTTAGTCCACAGTGAATGGTGAAGCCAGCATATATATTTTATATATATATATATATATATATGCACAGCTTCATATTCCTAGAACCCATTAAAAAAAAACAAAAAAAAAAATGACTAAAGCTACGGTTTTGCAGAGAGAAGCAGAGTGATCCAGAAAAAGTGCTCCTATTATACAGAATATTAGTGCATTTACATGAAATAATACTGATATGTGCTGCTTATAAAAACAAACTGAAAGTTTATAATAATACTGATAAATAGATTATATTAATAAAAAAAAACTGAAAGTTTATCATAATACTGATATATAAATTATATATATATTAAAAGAGAAGTATATAATAATATTAATTAATATATTATAACAATGCCAATATTTACAAAACATACACACAAAAAAAACTGAAAGCCTATAATATGATTTCATTGTCCATATGATGTGTCCTGGTCGTACCTTGGGGATCTTGTAAAAAAAAATTACTTTTGAATGGAGCACTCTATTTAAACTATTTTTTTCAGTGGACCTTCCTCTCTGGGCCTTGTTATTAGGTCTCTGAGCTGTGTCCACTTTATTACCCTGTCTTCTATCAATTCTTTTGCTAGAAGACAAGTTGAAATTCCTTATTAACAGTGCTCTGTTATTTAGCCGTTTCCCTCTTATGTGTTCTGATGATGAAACTGGCTCATGGTTAGACACCTTGTGCAGTGATTTTGGTATGGGTAAATGTGGTTTCAAACCTACAACTGTGCTGCCACTTGTTAAAGTAGTTTGTTTTGCCTGACCTGCCATGGTGCATTTTGGAAATATCTCGTGATCATTAAATTGATGAGTAAAACTCTTGAAGGCAAGGTGCAGTGTGCTCTGTTCTTCTATCTCTAATTCCATCTGGACTTTTGTTTCATTTTCTGTTTGTTCAAGATTAGTTGGTTCCTGTATGCAGCTTATATTGGTTGTCTCTTGGGTTTTACATTTGTGAAAATCTAACTTGTTGTTGTAAAATGTAAACTTATTTTTTCTATAGTTTATTCCTGAGTCATGTCTTTCTAAGAAGTCCGACCCTAACAGTACATCATAAATCAAGCCTGGCATTGTCTGAAATATATGTTTTACATTTGTTGTTCCTATCTTAATATCCAGTCCCAAACGATGTGTTTCTATGTTGGCTTTTTCTCCATTGGCCAATATAGCATAAGATTTTTTCGGTGAGATTGGTAGTACATGAGTTTCTACTGCTGCATCCCACCATTCTTTTGACACCAGTGACACTTGACTGCCAGTGTCTATTAAAGCTGTAATTGGGACATCTTCTAACAGTGCTTTAATTGTGGGGCACTCCGAGAGTGGTGGTCTATGATCATCTTCCAGTTCGCACATGAATGCTGATGCCACTCTTTCATTTCCCTCAATAATTTCTTCTGTTTCATCCTGGAGTTCTATCTGGGGTATATAAATTATAGGACCCATATTTTTCTGGAATTGCTGTGTGTGTTTTTTTTATCATCATCACAGCAGTTCCTGACAGCCGCCATCTGTATTTTGAGTGTGTCAATTCTTTTTCCTTTGTCTGCATGCTCTTTATTTAGGTTGCCAAAATCTATAGCAGTTAGTAAGTCTACCATCTCATCAATTCCACAGCTGCGACAGCCCAGCATCAATTGTTGTATGTGGAGAGTCATATTGTACCTTATTGTCCGAATAATCTGCCCCTCTGATAAGTGGAAAGCAGTCAATGATTTTAACAAAGACACTTGCCGCAAGAAAAACTGGGTGTGAGTTTCTCCTTTTGAAGTGCAATACTTTTCTTGAGATATATGGTGCATTATTCCATCTTGCCTCTCTTCACTCCAAAAACTTTTAAGTAAGGCAATGTGGTAATCTGCAAATGTTACTGGTTTGTTACTTATACTGTCCCACCAATTCCGGGCAGATCCATGTAAATGATTAACTGCAACTGATAACTTTTCAGCTTCTCTGAGTTCCTGGAACATGAACAGCTCTTGTAAACTTTGCAAGTGTGCTATGGGGTTTTCTCCTATGTCACCCCAAAAAGTTTTGGTGTGGATAAATCTTGCCACCATTGGGTTGTCTGTTCTTTCCATGACTTTTATGCATTCTTTATTTTCATTTTGAAGACTCTCACTTCTTGGCTGACTCTCTTGTGTCGTTTTTGCTTCATTATGTCTCTCTTCTTTCATCCTGTTGATTTCTGCTCTATATTGTCTACATTCTTCTTTGCATTTTTCTACTTTTTGTAACATAGTTTCCATCAATTTCCATACCCATTGTGGTTCCAGTGAACCTATGTCTCCTTCTGGACTATACATATTTTCTAGAGAAATACGAATAGCTAAAGAATATATAAGAAAAAAAATATTTGGTTTGCTGTTGTTTTTAGTCTTTGTACTAATACTATTCTTAAAATTTGTCTTATTTTTCTACTTTTACTTTTCAAAAATTTGCTTCACTCTCCCAACCATTCCTGCAACTGTCATCCTTTTTAACCTGCCAGTTTCTATCTATCTCTTATCCTATGCATAGTTCCTGCCCTATCCATGTTTATTTACTTATTTACTACCCTGTTCTGTGTGTTATATATGTGACTATAACTATGTGTATTTGATATACACTTCAATAAAATATGATTACTACTGCCGGGGCAGGGGGGTGGTCAAAAAATTCTACTGGAGCCCATCTTTTCTCTGCTCCTTGTTTGATCACTCTGTCTCCCTTCCTAGCAAAAGAAAGAAAATACATTAATATCTGATTTGGTTTTAATTTTCAACTGAACTGATTGATTTCACATCTTGCAAACTGTACAACTGATAGCAAACACAGAAAGTGCAAAAGAAAAATATATAAACTTCTGTCATTCACTATATTTATTTTCAAAAAAAAACACACAAAAAAAAATTCTTCTGATCATGAAATTCTTATTATTATATCTCAGGATCTATCTCTAAACAGTAAGGCCACACTTGGGATGCCAGATTATACAAAAAAAACTGTAAGGTAAGAAAAGTAGAGCTGCTTTAACCTAACGTAGAGATGCAGACAGAGGGGGTTCGAACCTCACCTACTCCTCTAGATTGCTACTAAGCGACTTACTCCCCAAACCTCACTAGAATTTAATCTTAATGTATGCCCGGTGGTCAGGGAGAGAAGAGACCATGAAAAGGAATTTTTACATATATAATGATCAGATGTACATACGTATGTTACAAAAGAGAACAATACTAAGTGGTTTTATTTATAGTGAATGAAAGATAACAAAAACTTTTATTATTTACATTAAAAGAATTCATACAATGTTTTATTAATAGTGTCACAGGCTATTTTCACGGCAACCGGATAGACATATATAAAAGATCCATTGATCGTAATGATAAGAACAGACAAAATTTTACATTATAATTTCTACTTTAAAATATTCCCGCCAATGGAAGTGTTACATATAATAAATCAAGAGAGAGAGAGAGAGAGAGAGATGATTCACTAACTCTGTGGTTGGAGAACATAGAAATAAATCGGTGGTCAAACTCAACTAAACACTTTGGACAGGTTTAAATCACCGCCATACTTATGATTTAAGAAGAATGATAAAGTGACCCCAGCAGGAATTTCCAGCTATAATTGAAATATTTTGATGATATTTTGAGAAAAATTTCCTAATAAATATAAATATATAAGACCATGCACACAGGCGATAGCATATAGTGGGCTCTGAGGCTTGAGACATAACAGTTACCAAGAGGTTACCACAAGACCGGATAGCTCTCCATCTCTAAATTAGGTTAGAGAGAAAAATGGAATCCGTTCGCCAAACACATGACCTGGATTCAGGATCGGAGTTTTTGTTGCTTATGTCCAGTTACGTACATTTAAGGAACTGAGATCGACATGAGATCATGAACAATTTATTTATTTTTCAGAAGGTCTGAATGTAGGTATGTTAACCTAAGCAAACTTGGCAAAAGAAGCACTGTAATTTATGCTGAGCGGCCCAGTAGATCACATGAGGCACAATACCATATAAATATGGTCAATGACCTTTAAATTTAAAAAAGAAACCCTCTGCAAAATATATATATTAGGAAAGCTCAACTATCACTGAAAATCCACAGAAGAATAGTAACTTCACATTTATAAAATTTGAATTAATAAAAAGAACAAGTGGGCGGATATTTTATTTATTTAGTTGAAATTTAACTCATTCACCATTAAGCCAATGCTATTTAATAATTTTTTAATACATATTGTCAAAATGTACTCTCTCTTAGTACTAAAATATAAATGCGAACGTTTTATTTCATGCTCTTTAAAATATAACTTTAAATTTGTCACCCCTCATTGACTAAAATATACTGGCATTCGATAAGGATCTTTCTTTTATATGTATATAAAAAAAACTAAGTTAAAGTTTGGAAAGTTTTATAATAGAATATCTAGCAATTTAAATCTTGATTTTAAAATAGTTTTGCATTTTCTATGATTTGCTTCCTTTTCTTTCTAAATAAATAGTTATATAAAATAAATAACTTAATTACAGGAAGTATAATGGCAGAAAGTTAAACGAAGCATTTTTCAATTAAATTAATAAGAACTATGGCCGCCATTATATATAATAACCCCTCCCATTACGATATAAAAAAAAAGAAAAGAAAGCAATTAATGAAATATAATTTCACAAGATTCGAATACATAGATTTAAAAAAACATATATATATAGAAAAGCATAAATATACATTGAAATTGCAAATTACAAAGATATTTTAATAATTTATGGGAACGTTACCGGTAACTAGATGGGTGGATCAAAATGAGTTCATTTGATGTTTCCCCACAGGTCTTCTCGGTTCTTCAAATTTGTTTTTCCATGCTTTTGAAGGCAGATTTTCACAGATACAGGGCAGATACTTTTGTTCTCTGGCTGGCTTACATGATTACGACTCCTCCATCAGGAACAGCTCAGGAGAGTGAAGGCAAAGAAGTTACCCCTGCATTTTTGCAGAGCAACACATTTCTGGATTCTTTTATTTATATGCTGAAAGAATAGAGTGCAGCTTGAAGTAATTACAGCAAGCAAGAGTTCGCTATATTGTCCAATCTTTCAGCAAAATTTCTTCCAACAAAATTCTTAAGATTTCTCTCTGACCTTCAGCACAGGTTACCAGCAAGCGTAAGACCAAGAACAAAAGAAAAGTTCTTTATTTATACCCTTTTTCCATTATGTTTTTAATCTGCTAATTAGTACCGAATCATGTCCGTTGTTTCAAATTTTTCCTGTTATCTATTTTTATCTAATTCAGAAAAATGTTTTACTAATTAAATTCCTTTTCTTAATGGATTCTATTTAATTAAGAAATTCATCGAATTCTACCAAATATATTTTAAAAATAATTGCAATTATAATTTTAACTTTCTATATTTTATTTTATTAAATCTTTTAATTTAGGCAACTATTTGAGAAAATGATAAATTTAGTTTGAAAAAGAAACATACATTCACTGTGGTTGGACTTAGGGTCTTAGTTAGTCCACAGTGATTGGTGAAGCCAGCATATATATATATATATATATATATATGCACAGCTTCAATATATATATATATATTTATAATTGAAATAATATTTTTAACGGTTTACAAACAATTACAAACAATCTTTAAATCCACAGAAGTACTTTCGGTTACTTTCTAACCTGCCTCAACTGCCATTAAATTCAAAAACTAAAAGCAGACGCAAACATCATCAATTCAAATTCCATGAATCTCGTATTTTAATGTTAGAAGCTTGTCGATTTATTAAATGCATTTTATTTCTGTTTATAAAAATTGCTTCTTTAATTTTTCTTTTACTATGGTTTCTCACTTCATGAAGAATTTTCACATTTTCAAAATTAAATTTAAATTTATATTTACATGTTTTTTCATGATCAAAGAAAACTGAGGAAGATATTAAATCACCATTATTTTTATTTTTTACACGCTTATATAACAATTCATGTTCCTTCAATTTTTTCTCAATGCTGCACCTAGATTCACCTATATATGATAGCATACAATCACAAAAAATTTGATATATGACATTATTTTTTTGCTTAACATGTAGTCATCCTTAGAATTATTAACTAATTTATTAATATTGTTAATAAATTAGTCACTAATTCTAAGGATGTCATACCTGTCAAGCAAAAAAGTAATGTCATATATCAAATTTTTTGTGATTGTATGCTATCATATATAGGTGAATCTAGGTGCAGCATTGAGAAAAGATTGAAGGAACATGATTTGTTATATAAGCGTGTAAAAAATCAAAATAATGGTGATTTAATATCTTCTTCAGTTTTTTTTGATCATGAAAAAACATGTAAATATTAATTTATATTTAATTTTGAATATGTGAAAATTCTTCATGAAGAGAGAAACCATAGTAAAAGAAAAATTAAAGAGGCAATTTTTATAAACAGAAATAAAATGCATTTAATAAATCAACAAGCTTCTAACATTAAAATACGAGATTCGTGGAATTTAAATCGATGACGTTTGCTTCAGCTTTTAGTTTTTGAATAGATGGCAGTTGAAGCAGGTTAGAAAGTAACCAAAAGTACTTCTGCAGATTTAAAGATTGTTTGTAATTGTTTGTAAACCGTTAAAAATATTATTTCAATTATAATTACAATATTGTTTTTAATTAATGGATATTTTATTTATTATATATATATATATATATATTTATATATTGTAACTATATTAAAGATGATCAAAATATATCATTGTAAAATTATTAAAGAGATGAAGAATTATTTAGCTTAATTTTAGCATATTTAATCATATCTCAAAAAACCAATTCAACCATTGATGATGAATGATCACACTTAATAAAGACTACTCTTAATGAAATATATACACCTCATTTAATAAAACAAACTAATATTTATTAATGCATTACTAATATCTACATGAAAATCCATAGATAAACATGAAAATTTATATGAATAATAATAACAATAATAATTGATTATATTGCAATCTTCAGATTAATTTCAAGTTCTTCCCCCTTTCCCGTCAAATGTATTTTGTATTAAATTGGGTAACCGATTTGTTAAAATGTTCCATCCACAAGAAAAGTATTTCAAAAAAAAATATTCACTCATTGGCACACATACTTTATAATCTAACGTGTCAAGCAGAATGATAAAAAAAATGTTAATAGAAATGAAAGAACAAGATTTATAGAACAAGTTTTAAATTATTTTTCTCCCCCTCTTTTCTGCACTCTGAAACCTATACTTTCTTAAGACAAAATGATTCAATATTTGAATACTGCTTATTCCTTCACATTCATTCACAATTATACACAGGTAAAGTATTATTATGTATGTGTGTGTTTTTATCCCCGTAAAAACCAAAATATGATTTAAAACCAAAATAATAATACAAAAAAAAATTACTATACACATTAATAATATTTCATAATTGTAAATCAATAAACAATCATAATTTTGGTACATACAAAATCATTAAATAAGCCTAAGGTTATCATTAGTAAGAAATTCTTGATTTTAATCGATCTGAATTGTCTTTAAAAGTTCTTTAAATAAACTATACCACTTTATTGCTAAAAATTTTATTAGGACTCTGATATCATAAAAAAAATAGATATAAAAAGTCATATTACCGATCCTTTGTTTTGTGGCAAACTTCCAAGGATTCAAACTTGTCCTGTTAAATATTTATACCTCTGCAGCAACAATTTCCGTTTTACTTTGGAACTATCTCTTTCTTGAGTTGTATAACTATTTGATGATGATTCTAATATGGTTATTTGCTTTAGTGGACAATTTGGAAATCACTCATAATAATAAACACACTAATAATATTTAAAAAAAAATTTTCTAACTACTGGTAAATATCATACTTTTCATTAGAAAACTTAAATGGGATTTATTTGGAGATCTTTGCCAAGCTACTCTGCTGAAGTATAAGGGATCAAACTTCTAGCATTATAGGTTCCCTTATTCCCATCAAGAGTAGCAAGCATAAAGGCATTCTCTCCTACTT
Source organism: Epiperipatus broadwayi (assembly GCA_028023455.1). Lineage (NCBI taxonomy): Eukaryota > Metazoa > Onychophora > Udeonychophora > Euonychophora > Peripatidae > Epiperipatus > Epiperipatus broadwayi. The sequence continues at coordinate 121,644 of JAQFVV010013322.1, forward strand.
TCTTGGTAATTTGGAATGGCCCTTTGTACAAATGCAGAAACTTTTTAAATTGGTTTCTTTGGGGGTTGCTAACATAAAATTATTATATCAGGACCACTCTAAATAATTCAGCTCTTGAGTTTTACTCTGGGCTTTTCCCTTTTGCAACTCATATTGTTGACTGCATAAAACTGCAAAGGTTCATTTAGTCCATTTTGGAGATCTTTATTTTTCATTTTTATTGGATATTTATAAAACATATCCGGAGTATTTATTTTATATAACCTCCTATTAGAGACTCCATTTAGAAATATGGACTCTTGGTACCATACGTAATATGCCTTGAAGTTTTTCAGAAAGATTGACTCTCTATACAATACATACTTTCCTTGTAAGTTTTCTAGAGAGATTGACTCTTTGTGCCACATATAATTTATTTTTAAATTATCTTCCAGAGAGACTGACTCTCTATACCAGACATAATTTGCTTTTAACATTTTCATAGTATTTAAATTTTTCAGAGAGATTGATTCTCTGTACAATACACACTGGACATTTACATTTTTCAGAGAGATTGCCCCTCTGTACCAGATATAATTTATTTTTGACTTTTCCAGAGCAGTTGAATTTTTCAGAGAGATTGATTCTCTGTACAATACACACTGGATATTTAAATTTTTCAGAGACATGGATTTTCTATACCATATAAATCTATTTAAAAAGGCAGATTTTTGAACCCACACATGCAGGTTAGTTACTAGATTGAGAACTACAGACTTTGGAAATTTTTGTTTTCTTCCTATAACATCTGGTTTTATCTCCCCTATTGCCTCTCTTAACTCAGTCACCTTATCTGGTGCATGAAGTTTTTCCTCCCACTCTCTTTTCCTTCTTTTCACTTCATGATCTATCCCAATTGGCTCTATGGCCATCTCCTCATGTACTCTTTTTACTGGGAGATTTGGTTTTATGGCTTCTATTGGCCTATCTACTTCATGAGACTTATCCTCTGTCAGTGTACTAGCTGGTTTATTTATTTCCTCATCTATCTTTTATATTCCTTTCTTTATTATCAGTAGTCAGACTATCTAGCTTATCTTTTAACACTGGTAAGCCTTGACCACCTTCTGTGATACTTTCTGTAGTTTTCTCTATATGAGTTTTTCAATCTCAGTTTCCCAGGTCATGATCATTTGGTTGTTGCTTTCAATAGAGCTATCTATTTTTGCTTTGAGATCTTCCCTCAAACTTTCTATAGTTTTCTCTACAGATTGACCTATCTTTTGTTCTAGACTTTTTATACTTTTCTTACTATCTTTTCTTAGACTTTTATTATCTTCTTTTAAACTCTTAGTATCCTCTTTTAGACTTTCTATATTTTTCTCCATATTTTGTATGAAACTTTTATTACTTTCTATCCTTTTAAGCATCTGCATCATCATCAATTCCACCTCTGGTGGTGCTTTCTTTGCTATCTGAGTCTGGCCCACTTCTGGCTCCTCATCTACTTCCACACTTGAGACATTATTGCTACTAACTTTAGAGGCATTTTCCTCTACTTCTTCTCTTCCTTTTTGTTTTTTATAGGAAATCTCCCTATCATCTTCTTCAGTATAAAAACTATCACTGATCCCTGAGATTGGGACACCCACCTCATCCATGACATCCTCAGTAGTATTATTTAGTTCACTCATGTTTTAAAATCATATATATCCCATCTGTGCTCTCCTGACCACCAAACCCACACATCATTTCCTTGTCTAACACCTATCTTTGACTAACTGACTGATTTGCTTTTCACCTTATCATGCATTACAAATACAACGAAAATATTTTTTATCCTTATTTGATGAATCACACAACAATAATCCATATAGTGCATGTCTGTCTGTAATAGCCCAAATTATGCATTCATCCATTCTCCTAGAAATCCGACAGATATTGACAGTCCACAGAATGATTAGCAGTTCACAATCATGAGATAAATAAAAGAATTCAGTCACAGCACTACAATCACACAATGCATCATGAGCACTCAGAAGATCATCCCAATTTGATCACTATTAACTACCACAACCTTTGATTGAATGATGCAAACTCTGTTGCAATAAAAGAAATATTAAGTCTTAGGGGTTAAAATAGATAAACTATGCCTTGCACTTTCTCTTGGAGTCTTACATGGCAACTATCAAAGAATGCCCTGCTTATTATAGGCTACAGAAAACGAAGACTTGCTCTCTGTCTTGGAGACTTATAGGCTGATATCATGGTAGGACTTCTGTTAACTGCTTCATGATAAAATAAAATAACATCACTTATGAACTGGGTTGGAAAACTATGCCATGCTCTCTCTCTCTTAGAGACTTATAGGCTGATATCATGGCAGGACTGCTGTTAACTGCTTCATGATAAAATAAAGATAACTTATAAATTGGGTTGGAGCAGTGAATGGGTTTATCATTCATGGGTTACATGAATACATAGCATTCTCAAGGCAATGACAAAACTCTCCACTCATCATCAAAACTGCAATCTAACCAACCAAACTCCAATGATCAAATATCCAATCCAACCTCCAAAATCATAGACTTTTCTACAAAATGAACTCCCCAAACACACATGAGACTACTATCTCATAATTCATCATTATTACTTTGCCTATCCTATCTGGCAATAAATCATTTTAATGTTCCAAAAAAAAATTCTATTATTTATTTCACCTCTGCCTTAAGTTGTGATATACTATCTATTTTCAAAATTGAAAGAAAAAACAAAACTAAGCTGTTTTATGGCTGTACCCATTTTATCATCATCAATGAAAATTAAATCATATTAAACATCATCACACACAAATTTAAAACAAGACTATATGGCTAAGATAATTTTGTAAGAGAAAAAAAATTTTTTTACTAAAAAAAAATTTTTTACTAAAAAAATTTCTCTTTTTTAACCACACATCTCCCATCATTCTATAGACTCCCTTTTTCAGGTATATGGTGACACATCATAGCCCCAGTTGGGCATCCATTGTAACAATATTAAAGATGATCAAAATATATCATTGTAAAATAAATAGATTCAATTGTAACTTAATTAAAGATTCAAAAGAATTATTTGGCTTAATAAACGAAAAATGATAACTTAAATTTTTATATCAAAAAGAAAAGAATTAAACATTGTAACTTGCGGAGCATAAGCTATTAAACAAAAGATCAGACTGAGTTATATCATATTAAGGGTCATTGGATTCAATGAAACATACTTCTATAATTAGATTTCTCAAGATATCACAATATCAATAATTATAAACAAATTATTAATAACAACTATTATAACCCGGGTATACTAGTAACTCAATAAAATATCTTCTCAGGTATATAGACAGTAGATTTTGGTTTGATGTTAAGTGCATATTTTAACAAATACCAAGTGAATATGGTCTAGCAGGGCGCCACTAGATTATCTGAATCTAGACACAGTTATATATAATAACCTTTTCACATGTACTAGGTTTGAATCCCACTTTGGTACTTTATTTCTAAGAAAAATGGAGGATTTTGCTTTTTAGAGCCATATCACTGTATGCATTAATATTTAGGTAAACATAAAACATCTTTAAACCAAAATGGAGTATATAAAATTCATTAGACATGAATCATTTCCCAGATCTTAACATAATAAATGCATTTCAACATTTTTCTATAAGTTTTACTAGCTCAGATTACTATTAATCTAGGATGGCAATTCACTCATCCTTGCATGAAATAGGTGATGGAATGGTGGTTATAATATTACTAAGAAATCACTAAATATTATGAAATCAATATTTATTTATGGCCTTTAAACATTTTAACAGCAACATGATGATGACGATGATGATAATGACAACAATAATGGTTTCAACCACAGCTTTAGGAGCAAGCCTAAACATAAAACCTAATTTTTATAAAGAAATTTATAATCATTGCTTCATTTTAGTATATCTAATTGGAACTTAAATAGCTAATATTCACCTTGATGATGAATGATCACACTTAATAAAGACTACTCTTAATGAAATATATATGCCTCATTTAATAAAACAAACTAATATTTATTAATGCATTACTAATATCTACATGAAGATCCATAGATAAACATGAAAATTTATATGAATAATAATGACAATAATAATTGATTATATTGCAATCTTCAGATTAATTTCAAGTTCTTCCCCCTTTCCTGTCAAATGTATTTTGTATTAAATTGGGTAACCAATTTGTTAAAAGTTCCATCCACAAGAAAAGTATTTCAAAAAACATATTCACTCATTGGCACACATACTTTATAATCTAACGTGTCAAGCAGAATGATAAAAAAAAAATGTTAATAGAAGTGAAAGAGCAAGATTTACAGAACAAGTCTTAAATTATTTTCCTCCCCCTCCCTTCTACACTCTGAAACCTATACTTTCTTAAGACAAAATAATTCAATATTTGAATACTGCTTATTCCTTTACATTCACTCGCAATTATACACAGGTAAAGTATTATTATGTATGTGTGTGTTTTTATCCCCGTAAAAACCAAAATATGATTTAAAACCAAAATAATAATACAAAAAAAAAATTACTATGCACATTAATAATGTTTCATAACTGTAAATCAATAAACAAACATAATTTTGGTACATACAAAATCATTAAGGAAGCCTAAGGTTATCATTAGTAAGAAATTCTTGGTTTTAATCGATCTGAATTGTCTTTAAAAGTTCTTTAAATAAACTATACCACTTTATTGCTAAAATTTTATTAAGACTCTGATATCATAAAGAAAATAGATATAAAAAGTCATATTACTGATCCTTTGTTTTGTGGCGAACTTTCAAGGTTTCAAACTTGTCCTGTTAAATATTTATACTCCTGCAGCAACAATTTCCATTTTACTTTGGAACTATCTCTTTCTTGAGGTGTATAACTATTTGATGATGATAATTCTAATATGGTTATTTGCTTTAGTGGACAATTTGGAAATCACTATATTAACTTCTCTTCCTGTCAAGCATGATTCTTTTAGTGGATGAAGTACAGCAGTTGTTTTCACATTTATAATTTTGCTTGGATTTAAACTCAGTTACTGGAACAATTAATTGGACTTGATGATTTAATATTTATCAGTAGATTACTCTTTTCCTGATCACCTTCCATTGCAGGTGAATGTTTTCTTCTTTCTATTTAAAAACATCTTATTTCTCTCAGTCAGTTGAAAGTGTAGAATATTATTTTTCAGACAAGACATCTTTTCTTTCCTATATGATGCACTGGCTGGATGGTCTGGTCAACAGACAAGACATATATTAATTTTCTTAAACCACCATTCTTATATCTTCAATCCTCAAAAATTTAATGTATAAAAAAATGACTTGAAATTGGGAATTTTTGTAGAGTTGAAACGCTTGTCCTTTTAGTTTCTATATTTTTAAAAGTCTCTATAATAATAATAATAATAATAATAATAATAATAATAATAATAATAATAATAATAATAATAATAATAATAATAATAATAATAATAATAATAATAATAATAATAATAATAATAATAATAATAATAATAATAATAATAATAATAATAATAATAATAATAATAATAATAATAATAATAATAATAATAATAATAATAATAATAATAATAATAATAATAATAATAATAATAATAATAATAATAATAATAATAATAATAATAATGTCAACTGATTTTCCAGACTGCTTTTATATCCGATTTTTATTTCTATTTTTGACCAATTCATTTTTTAGCTGGAAAGTGCAATCTTTTTTAGGAACATTAAAAAAAATCACACACCTGGTTTCCAGACAAACTTTTAGTCCTGATGGAAAAATAGTCTCAATCCTTTTTTCTCACATATATCTGTAACATCTAAAATGGAAGATTCTTTCTTTTGATCTTAAGATGAGTCATTTTTAAAATTAGAGTTCTCATCAAGCTTAAACTCCAAAATGACAAACAATCATTTATAAAAACAAAATTGTTACAAAATATACATTTTATTCAACAGATTTTCTCCTTTAACACAAAATTGTTGAATAAAAAAAAATAATTTGACAGATTTAACCCTTCTTCTTTTTCAATATATAATAAATGTAAATTTATGTATGTAATGTACACATATACTTTATCATTTCAAATCATTCATAAACTGACATTAAAATAATCTAATTGCTAGCTTAGTAATTATAACCCTAATATTTAAAATTAAATCCTTAGCTTTTAAGTCCAAATTACAATTATAGAAAAGCAAGATAGAAACAGAATAAGATATTACAATTGATCAAGCATAGGTTAATTTTAAAGAAAGTTTAATATCTGAAATATAAAACAATTAAATAGCTTACACATACATTGCCTATATATGTGTAACTTTGCTTTTTAACAGAAAAATTAAATATTGAATAGTTTAAATGTGTGTATTACCTTTCTATTAACACACAAACAAATAAAGAATATAATTGTTGACCCACTCTCTTTCTGTCTAAAGCTTTTAGAACTTGATCTTGTAGGGTTTAAACTTGGATGCCCTTCAGCTTCCCTTTTTTAATGAAAATGTGATGATGATTTTTGTTCAACATTTTCTTTCATGCACATTATGATAAATTTAGCTAATGACTAAATTGTAATGGCACAACACACACACACACACACATATATATATATATATATATATTGTGATGAGCACACATACTGTGGTCACACATGTACCTACAAAACATCCACAAATTAGAAATGTTAGGGTTGGAAAGAATGAAATAAATAAGAAAAAAAAACCAGCTTGGAAATTAACAAAACCAAGAAATGTTGAAAATTAGCAAAACAAAGAGAAAGAGAGGGAACTAGAGTTAACAAGATCGTTATCTTTTGCTAGTCAAAGTCCGAATTTTGATAAAAGTAAATATTAAATTATAATACTACCAGCATATGGTAGGAAAGTTAAAGCAGTAAAGAAACATAAATAAAACATGTAGTAAAATATGATTTAGGAAAAGTAAAGTTTAAAAAAAAAGGAAAAAGAAAAAACTTCGATAGCGCGGAAAGAAAAACCTAGAAAATTAATATGTTCGAAAAGATAAGAATCTGGGCTTCAAAGTACACATTTGACGATAAACGAAATGCGGGTTTTATGAGGTAGAGCTAAAGCAAGAATTAGATAAAAAATAAATGATTATTAAAATTTAAATAAGAAATAAAGAAAAACATGCATTAAAATTTGTGTAAGTAATCAAAGAAAAATAAGGAAATAAATAAAATGTACATAGTGCTATAAAATCATATAAAATAAAGTTACATATGGCTGAAGGCATAGCATGGGAGGTGTCAACAACAAGTGGAAACAAAGAATCTAAAGGACAAAGACCATTGGAATGTTTTAATTAAAAAAAGAAAAAAAAGAAAAAATTAGGTGGAGAGCTAAGGAGATAAAAGGAGAGATTAGAGCTTGAGACTTCGAGTCGACAAGGTGAAAAATCGCGGCTCCAAGAATCAGCCGATATAGCTAACCAACATGACTTTTACCGTCGATATCTCACATAGTATGACCAGCTAAGGCCATCATGATCGCGGTCAATCCGGACTTCTGTACCAATGGTTCTGCAATAATGTAACAGCTACAGTAGTAATGCCTGCCTATGGATTCCTGTAGTGGCCCGACCTGTGATGCCTCGTCCTCCATGCCTTATTAACCCAGAAGCTACATCCCGCCAAATATAATCTACGACCGTCCCTCCTAAAGAAGTGGATAATCCACGTGACAGTCGACAACACATCGGAATGAACTCAAAGACTAAACCCTAGGTAACTTAAATATTATTTTATATATCATCAAATGTGCACATAAATTCCATAGACAATGGCCAAATGACTTTCATGAATGGTAATGACATTCTTTTGTTAGACAGCTAGGCTAATGAGTTATAAATGTGACAGCATTTATAATGATTTCAAGTATTTATTTATAAGAATTTCAAGTATTTATTTCCTTATAGCACTATAGAATATAATATGTTTAATTTTTATGTTAATGTTTCTTATATCTTTTATTATCAAATTATTTGTTAGTATTAAAAATATATTAATTTATTTAAATCTGTCGTGTCTCGTTCTTCGTCACTCCACAAAATAGTCTAATACTAGGAGGGTAGAAATATTATTTCATTTTTTTTTGCATTGTTTTAGTTATGAAATTAACACGTGAAACGTTGATGGTGCAGGGTTTTATCCTGTAAAATTTATAAATTAGCCAAGCGCTGTAACTGTAATATCTTACAGCAGCCGGGAGAAAGTTGATCGAGAAAAATAATCTGGAGGTTATATCCGTATAGCGTACAGATTCAGTCAAGTATGGAAATCGGCTCATCTGTTTCCGTATTTCTCTTTGCTTGAGGTAGCGGAAGGTGGATGATTTTGAATAATAAGAATTCCCCATTACATATATAAGTGAAAGGGAAGTTGGAGCTTTTCGATCGTCCCGTGCCCGTTACAATATATATATATATATATTGAAACAAACACATTTCACATATATACTTTGAAGTTCTTTCCCTTTCCCCCAATTTAAAACTGTCAAGATAAAATTTAAAAAAAGCTGATGCAGTTTTCAAAAATAAAAGTTAAAACAAAGAAATAAAAAGATGTCAGCAATTTAAAAATTAATATTTTAAAATATTAAAAGTAATGTTAAAATGTACTATTTTGCAAAAGTTTAATGTTTGCAGATTATCAAAAAAAAGGCTGTAATTAACAATTAATAAAAAAATGATTGTCATGGGCATAAAAATCAATATATGTTTTTCAAAAACATCAGATAAGAGCATTAGAATCTGTTTTCACCAAAAGTAGATGGCCAATGAGGAAAAAAATAAACACATGGGCCTCTGAGAAGGTTTGTGCTAGATTGATCCAAAGACTGATAGATAAGAACATAGAGAGATAAATAGGGGAGTAGAGAATGCTTAGGGAATTTTGTAGTGGACATATCATTAGAAGGCATCAAGACTGCTACTAGTGAACTAGGGAAATTCATATTATATAACAACTGGCCCAACAAAGCTTACAGCACCATGACTAATAAAAAGAAGGAACCTGTAATTAATAAAATATTAAATGAAAAAACAAGTGGTTAAAATATTATATCTTCAAATGTCTGACCAATAGAAAATAGCTTTTCTCTCTCCTCTGCCCTCTGTTCAGTTATGAAGTAAAATAAAATCAAGGCCTGAGATCTGACCATCGATGGTTGAGAAGACCCCTATTGATTGGAAAATTTATAGTAAATCACCAGCAGATGCAGGTTCAGGCAGGGAAATTATACGCTACATAAAAATATTTTGTAAAATGTATTTATCAAGTTAAATTATATAATAATGAAATGTCACTTTTTTAAAAAAAAAGATTGATTGTAAGGAAATATATTTAAAAATGGAATGCATTGGAGTAATAGATGAATTAAAAATATTTTGTAAGATGTGTTTATTGAACTAAATATGCAAAAATGATTTTGCTAATCTGAAAATAATTCTATAATAAAATTCATGCTAATTTGTATCTACATAAAATAAATTATTGATAATGAGAATGACATTTATTATTTTACAAAATGCTTGGATACAATTAATTAAGTCTGGGTCCACACACATATAAATTAAGGAAATGTTTATGTAAGTGAATAAGAAATTATAGATTAAATTTTGTTATATACGCAAACAACCCACAGCTATATAATAAATTAAATAATAATAAAATGCATACAAATAATGACTTAAACTGCATTGATAGATGAATAAGTGGTTCAAATAGACACCTATATAATATAATAAGTAATAATACATCTCTTTTAAATAATGACTTCAAACCACATTGATATGATGAATAAGTGGTTCAAAACCTAAATAATATATTAAATAATAATAAATCTCTTCCAAATTATGACTTCAAACTGCATTGATAGATGAATAAGTGATTCAAATCCACACCTATTTAATATGTTACGTAATAATAAATCTCTTCCAAATAATGACATCAAAACTGCACCTATATGATGGATAAGTGGTTTAAACCCACACTTGTATGATACGTTAAATAAAACAATTACTTCAAGATACCTGGATTAAAATAAATACTTCAAGATACCTGAATTAGAACAAATACTTCCAGATACCTGGATAAATTAATTACTTCTATACCCATGGATAAATATCTATGCAGATGAGGAAACTTCAAACCAAGAAGGATAATTCCCACTCAGGAATGATCAGAAAACATCCATAATGTCGACACAGATATGAAGACAGCCAGTATAAAGACTACCAACAAACTTTTTCTTCTTCTTTAAGAACTTTATATGTAATATTATTATTAAATAAAATTATTGTTTCTAAATAAATGATACCTTTTGTCAATTTCATTTGCATCATTCATTTATTTATGCACTGGTTCACAAGAATCTCATGTCACCTGAGCTATGTCTGGAATAACTCGATGTGGGTAAGTAAGGTTGTAGTGAGATGGAACACTAGTGGCACCATTTGGGAAACCAAACACATAAATTTCTAGATGTTTCCAATCTCTGTGGTGCTACCTTCTCTGATGAGCAGAAAATATTGTTGTAGGTGGAGTGATGTCTGCATTGGGGAATGCCAATCAATAGTTCCTTCTTGAAATATGCTCATCAGGAAATAAAACCAACACAGGAGTGGGGTTGGTTGGTACATCCGGTTACATATATATATATATATATATATGTATATATATATAAATATATATTTCAAATATATATATATATATATATATATATATATATATTTGAAATAATATTTTTAATGGTTTACAAACAATCCTTAAATCTGCAGATATACTAGCACTTTTGGTTACTTTCTAACCTGCCTCAACTGCCATTAAATTCAAAAACAAAAGCGGAAGCAAATATCATCAATTCAAATTCCACGAATCTCATATTTTAATGTTAGAAGCTTGACGATTTATTAAATGCATTTCATTCCTGTTTATAAAAATTGCTACTTTAATTTTTTTTTTACAATGGTTTCTCTCTTCATGAAGAATTTTCACATTTTCAAAATTAAATTTAAATTTATATTTACATGTTTTTTCGTGATCAAAGAAAACTGAAGGAGATATTAAATCACCATTATTTTTATTTTTTACATGCTTATATAACAATTCATGTTCCTTCAATCTTTTTTCAATACTGCAGCTAGATTCACCTATATATGATAGCATACAATCACAAAAAATTTGATATATGACATTATTTTTTTGCTTGACAGGTATGACATTCTTAGAATTATTGATTAATTTATTAATATTGTTTGGAACGTAGAATGAAACATTAAACACATTCTTATATAAATCCTTAAAAAATTTCACTTGTGGATTTGAAATAAATGGAATAGATATCCATTTTTTACTATTAATCTTCATTTCTTTTAAATTATAATAATTTTTTTTAAATTGACATAAAGTATTGTTTATTTGTTCCATTTTATAACCAACATCAAGCAATTCCTTGGAAAATATCTCAATATTTTTAAGTTTATCACTTTGGTAACGACATAATTTTTCATTCTGAAACAAAAAAGATTTAAAACTTGCCATCTTATGCATCATTGGTACTTTTGATTTACAATTTATATATCCTCTTTTTTGCAGTGGCTTAATAATTAGTTTATAATTTAATATACTGTTATCTCTTGTGATCATTAAATCTAAATAGTTAATCTTATTGTCCTGTTCTTTTTCAATAGTCCATTTCAAGCCATTCAACTTAAGTTGAATGGCTTGAAATGGTCTATTGAAAAAGAACAGGACAATAAGATGGTCTATTGAAAAAGAACGGGACAATAAGATTAACTATTTAGATTTAATGATCACAAGAGATAACAGTATATTATAATGGCTTGAAATGGATTATTGAAAAAGAACAGGACAATAAGATTAACTATTTAGATTTAATGATCACAAGAGATAACAGTATATTAAATTATAAACTAATTATTAAGCCACTGTAAAAAAGAGGATATATAAATTGTAAATCAAAAGTACCAATGAGGCATAAGATGGCAAGTTTTACATCTTTTTTGTTTCGGAATGAAACATTATGTCATTACCAAAGTGATAAACTGAAAAATATTGAGATATTTGCCAAAGAATTGCTTGATATTGGTTATAAAATGGAACAAATAAACAATAATTTATGTCAATTTAAAAAAAAATTATTATAATTTAAAAGAAATGAAGATTAATAGTAAAAAATGGATATCTATTCCATTTATTTCAAATCCACAAGTGAAATTTTTTAAGGATTTATATAAAAATGTGTTTAATGTTTCATTCTACGTTCCAAACAATATTAATAAATTAGTCAATAATTCTAAGGATGTCATACCTGTCAAGCAAAAAAGTAATGTCATATATCAAATTTTTTGTGATTGTATGCTATCATATATAGGTGAAACTAGGTGCAGTATTAAGAAAAGATTGAAGGAACATGAATTGTTATATAAGTGTGTAAAAAATAAAAATAATGGTGATTTAATATCTTTTCAGTTTTTTTTTGATCACAAAAAAACATGTAAATATAAATTTAAATTTAATTTTGAAAATGTGAAAATTCTTCAAGAAGAGAGAAACCATAGTAAAAGAAAAATTAAAGAGGCAATTTTTATAAACAGGAATAAAACACATTTAATAATTCGACAAGCTTCTAACATTAAAATATGAGATTCATGGAATTTGAATTGATGACATTTGCTTCCACTTTTGTTTTTGAATTTAATGTCAGTTGAGGCAGGTTAAAAAGTAACCGAAAGTACATCTGCGGATTTAAGGATTGTTTGTAATTGTTTGTAAACCATTAAAAATATTATTTCAATTATAATTACAATATTGTTTTTAATTAACGGATATTTTATTTATTATATATATATATGTGTGTGTGTTATTTTCATTATCATTGCATTTTTTTATTGATGCAATGTTGTGTTATATAATCTAGTTGCAAAAAAATAATTAAAATTTATTGATGTAGTTATTTTTCCCCAAGCTTTACCGCCTCTGGAATATTTTCTGTCGATGCCCTGAATATTACAATTATTAATGAGATTTGGAATTCTGAATATATTTCAACACAAATTGCTACTGGATAAAAAAATACTGGCTACTTTCAAGATACTTTCTTACTTTTTAGGCATTCATCTCACTTTTTTAAATGCTAACCCAACATTTAAAAAAAAGATGCTGGATAAAATTATTAGTCCAAATCAAATATAAATTTCTTTTTATTTCTGCCAAGGTTCAAAGATAAAAATTGTTATTTTTATGCTTGAAAGTACTTATATTCTTATTGCTAATTTTGAATGCCCATACTTAATGTGACAACAAAATAATTAAAAAAAGCCTTTATAAAAATATAATATTAAATACATCATTCTTATCATAAAATTTCTTTATTAAAAATTTAAAACATTTTACTAAAATTTAAAAAAAACATGTTTACTATAAATGATAACATTAACATTACTTATGATTCAATACACCTGGGTCTCATTTTATGCAGTAGATAGGTTCCACAGAAAAACCACATTAAAAAAAATCGCACAAAAATAGACTTAACTTACCTCGAAAAATGGGGAATAGGGTCTGTAATTTTCAGAATTTGCATAAAAGCAAAGCAACAAGGAAAAATTACTTTAAAATTTGCATTAAAAAAATAAGGAAATAAAGTATGACTAATAAAAAATATCAACTATTTTTAAAAAATTGGTACAAGACAAAGTTTTTTTATTAACTACAGTATTTAATTTGACATTTTTTCATACATATTTTTTGATGACATGCAGTTCATTTGTAAACTGGTAAGAAATCAGATTCATCGATGTGATGTGATGTAGCTGCTCCTTGAATGAAGTCAAGAATCTCTCAGCAATTATGCCCAGAGAAACTTGTTAGCCACTTTATTTTTACCATATTCTGCCCCATCATTTTTACACAATTAGTGCCAATTTCAGTCTTGTGCTGAGTTAATGGTTTTCTGTTGACAACTGACTTTTACTACTGAAATAAATTTTAAATGTTCACATTTTGTTTCTATATTAAAAAAATAAGATCACAATCAAAACAAAAAATAAAATAAAATCTTCGTTATTTATTTTAAAAATCTACGTAATTTATTTCTGTTATACCTCACAAAATACATTTTAAAAGTTTAAAATTTTTGAATATTTATTGCAATATTTTTATATGTAAGTATAAATCTATTATTATAATTACTCATTAGTATAAGTAAGTTATTTATTTTAAATACAGCTTCAGGTCATATTCACATTAGCTGCTACTATGAAGTTATATTTTTGAAAAAAAAAAAAAAAGTATTTCTTGATATCTAATAAATATAGTGAAATATGAAAAATATTAAGAAGAAACATGAATCGCATAACTTCAAAATCCATTAAAATAATCTGCATAAAACGAGACCCAGGTGTATTATGAAAAAACCGATTTAAATTCAAAATTTCTAAAAGTCATCTTCTTACAAATAAGAAAATTTGAGAAATGATTTTAATTTCCAAGATTTCTGCATCCAAATTATGGTCAATATGGAGTATTTGTTATTCTTAATAAAGAAATTACTTTCAATATTTATTGCCTTTAAGAAACAAATGTTATCCAAAGCATGTTTTACATTTTAAATAATATAATAAACACTTGTTATTCCTAATAAAATTTTGTCAACAAATTCAAAATGAAAAGAAAATAAAGTCGAATAATTTTTCTGAAATTGTATGAACTTAAATATAAAAACTGAATACTTTTTTATTTTAATTGTTATTGGGGGTTTGAACTCAGACTTTCACATTGTGTGATCAAATATATCAGTGATATGAGATAGCAGGGATGGTTGAGGGTCATGTGAAAGTCTGAGTTCAAACCCCCTGTATATTAAATATATAAATGCAGGTATGAAAAGTTTGTACTGTAGAAAAAAAATTATATTTAATTATTATTATAACATATTCAAAAATAAATCAATCTGCACACACATGCTATTTTAATATAAATTTATATCTGCTCACCTATAAGGAAAAATTTCAAAGAACAAGTGAATTCACATTCCTCAAGCTTATCTATATATAAATCAACTTTTGCTTACTATGCATTATTCAGGGCATGAGTCTATTATATATCTGATTTTTTTAAACAATTTTCAAGCTTATCTATACATAAGCCAATCTTTAAACATCATAAGCACAATAAGCAAAGATTGGTTTATATATAGATAAGCTTGAAGGACAAGCGAATTTGCTTGTTCTTGAAAATCTTTGCTTACAGGTAAGGGCATGTAAATCTATATTGAACAGCGTATGTGTGAAGATTGATTTAATTTTTAATATATTCCAATAAATATTGTGCTGTATAAAAAATAAATATTTATCAATATATATATAATTATTATTAATATGATTATCAATACATAATTATGTAACTTTATTTATAGTATATTGTTGTATTAAATTACATATTGTGTTTGCATACAAATACACTATAAGTTTGAATTTAATTTCATATTTTATTTGAAGGATTTTTTTTATCTCAAGTTTAAAAACTCATAGAATCCAAAATCTATTTAATTAGCTTGTAATATTTAAAGAGAAGCTTTTGGTTTGTTGCAAAAAAACTGTCACAAATAAATATTTATTATCATATTTATAAAGATAATTAAAATATTAGATGCAGAGTTTTCCTAAAACATAAATAACTTTAAGCTGATTTAATTATCTCTTTAATAAAAAGTTTTAAAATTTGAATGTATATATTTTAAAATGATTTTAACTTGCATTTATAATCAATAGATAATATTTTTATGCATGTGTGTATAAGCATATAAAAAAATAACATCATTTCATTTTTCTTCATCATCACTATTAATTAAATTAGATAATGCCAAAAATGTTGATACATCCAATAACATAAAAAAATTAACATCACACGATTACCATTTCTTATGTTTTCTTATAACTGTTATTAAAGCAGGCAACACTCTCTATGTATTGTCATTGATTACTCTGGCTTACACTGACTGGCAATACCTATAAAGTTTTGCCTGTTTTAATAACATAAAAGAAGTAATGAGATTGGGTTTTTTATATTTGTTTAGTAGAACTTGAAAATTGTTTAGAAAATTTCAAAATGGATTTTGATTTCTCATTTACTCATATATACATATAGATGTATGTGTAGATCTGTTTTACTTCCAAGTAAAAATTGATCATATTTTGAATAAATAACATAAAAGATTTATCACACTACTCAAATAGTGATCGCATTCTTTGAAGTTTTAGAGGAAAATAGATGTGAAGGAACAATGGCTAGAAAACAGAAACACTGATTTATTAGGCATTGTTATATGGAATATTGATATTACAGTGAAGATAGTGTATGTATCTTCTTATAATTATATATTGAACCATAAACTATTGGAGAGTTTTTTTAACATCCTATATTCTAAATTCTTATAAATTTTATGCATGTAAATCAACGAATAAATTTTAAAATATTTATTTCACAAGAGTTGAGATCAAAATATGCATAAAAATGATACATGCTCTCTTACATGCTCTATTCAATATTATCAAGGTTCTTATTGACAACTGAATGTTGCATACCTTCTATGAACTGATTAATTCAAGATTATATCAAGTATTTGGTCATACTTATAAATGGCCTGCTTCACATGTTCTTAATACTATTTTATTTGTATGTTTTCTGATTTGTATGAAAACAAAATGTCACTATTAAAGTAAATGATTGGCTCAGATTTGTGAAGTCCAAACATGAAATCAAAAGATATGCTCATCAATATTTAAACAGAAATTAGGAAATGAAAATTCCTGAAAACAAATTTATTTTGATATTTATTGCTTGAAAGATAAATTATATCCTAGTATAAGTTCATTCCATTCCTCTTTTAATATATATTGATACATAATGGGCCAATAATAAGAGGAGTTAAAATGACATAATGCTCACAAGGATATGATTACAATATTACATCCAAAAAGAGTTTTGAGTATTCCAGCATTGGTTTTTCAATGAAATGGATGATTAAATAGTTGCAAGGGTGAGAATATTAAAGCCTGTCCATTAAAATTTGGGGAATTTCTATATTAATATAAACTGAACACTGATTGAATATATGTGTAGGAGATTATGACTAGCCCAACTGATGAGTTCTGATTCTGCATGAAATATATATGGTTCATGTATATTTTTCATATGTGTGTTGTCACGTGTATTGGTTACGTGGGATGAAGTGGGGTATAAACAGACAAAAAAATCAGAGATCAAATTCCTCTACTTAAAGATTTTTCAGTATTAGAATTAGTTTTTAAACAATTCAATTTTTTTTAATTAAATTGGATTAATAAAAATCATGATTGTAAAAAAAAAAAGTCAGATTACCATGTATGTATATTGGTGAAAAATATAGCCCAAGATTTATATATTTTGTCCTGAATTGTAACTCATCAGTTGATCCAGATCATTATCTTCTACATGGATATAATCAATGCTCACTTTATATTAAGATAGCAAATTTTCGAACTTTAATGGACATGCTTCAATCTTCTCCACCCTTGAACTCTTCAACCATCTATATTATTGAAAATCTGATAATGGAAAGTTCAAAATCCTTGTTGATGCTGGGATTGTTGTTATATCCATGTTGACTTTAGGTCATATGGAGATTTTCTATCTT
The DNA here is from genome assembly GCA_028023455.1 of Epiperipatus broadwayi. NCBI lineage: Eukaryota > Metazoa > Onychophora > Udeonychophora > Euonychophora > Peripatidae > Epiperipatus > Epiperipatus broadwayi. The sequence goes on from JAQFVV010013322.1 coordinate 139,440, forward strand.
AATATAAACTAATCATTGATTATATATATATATATATATGTGTGTGTGTGTGTGTGTGAGGGGGGAGATGATGATCTGAACGAATTGATGACTGCTGGTTTAGCATAAAATTTATACATTGGAAATCATTTATTTTTCAAATGTATATGGTCTTGTGTACAGTTATATGAGATGAATGGATAACTGAAGGAAGCTTCAATGTCTGTGTTTAAATCCCCTCTAATTACATCTAAGTTCAGTATATACATTATATTTGTATTCAAGCACTCATTATAATGTAAATGTTAAATAATTGCTTTACAATATTATAAAAACAAATCTAGGTTTTTGTAATCTCTAATTAATTTCAACATAAGTAAACATGATTTCTATTAATAGACTAAATGCAAAGTACTTGCAGTTAACATGAAACTGAGATCAGAAAAATATATTATTATGAGTATGTATAAACATACAAGAAAATGAATTTAGATGCAAACTTATGATCTTTGAATCTCAGGTTATTAGCTTGAGTAATACAAAAATATTGGCTAAACAAGGCAAAACTCTCCATACAGTAGTGCCTGACAATGAAGGCCTTCCTAATCAATGGGTGAAAGAAAGTTGGTGCATAAAATTTCTATCTATTGCTTACTCATCCCATATCCCTACACCAAGTTCTAGCTTGGAGATTTCATCAGTGAAAAGCCTTGGAACTAAGAGCATTGCATCTAGATCTTATGATCTAATGCAACCTTCCACAAGCCACCTTTAACCTATTTATTTTATTATAAAACTATGAGTATAAAATTAAAACAATAATGTTTTCAATCCAAGCTCATTTTCTTGGATAGCCATATAGATCTACAACCAGTTCAGAATCTATACATTTTGGTGTCTTTGGTTGTTTAATAACCATAACCACCATCATCCTGTGGGCAGGATTAATATTAAATCATTAAACATCATATGATTAACAGAGACAAAACTGTCCAACATAGTGCCACAAGCTACAAAGTAATTTGTGGAACATTGGATGAATAGGCACTAGATAGGTATTTTATTGACAAATCTTATGGTTTTCAATTTGTAGCACTACTGTATGGAAAATTTTGCCTCTATTTTAATAGCTTGAGTAAGCATAGAAAATAGTAATCATTTTAAACCACTAAACATTACATGATTACTAATTCTGCTAGAAATGTGAATTAAATTCTTTATTTACAAAATAATGCCTTCTAGAAGAAAATCCTTATTTACACTAAAATGACTAACAGTCAGAAATTAGTCTGAAAATATTATATATTACTATCATTTGGTATTGTTTTGATTATTTCATCAATTTCAGAAGTCATTACTTAATTTTCATTAGACAAATTACCTTATTTATTATTTACCTACCCTTTAACTGATTCTTTTAACTTATTTAAAAGAGTTAATCTTTGCCTAATTTTTGTATTGGTCCACTACTTAAATCTGAGAACAATATCATTTACCCATTTCATTTCCAGCTGGTTTCTATTGTTAAAATATTAATCTAAAATACACAGAATTTTTTTAATTCAGCTTCTAAAAATTGAATAATTTTAGATTCAAATTGGTTAAATGTAACAAAAAATTAAAAATAATGTTAATAACTGAAGAAAAATATACGAAAAATGTTTAAAAAATAACCAGAGGTAAAACAAAAAAATTATATTTCAACTAATAAGTGTGTCGTTATTCAGTTCTCCAGCTGTCAAAATTAATTCTCTTTTTATTTCCAGCATGCTTATTTTTCTTGTAATATTTAACATTTTTCGAATCAAACTTTATATTTCTATAAAGTAATGCAAATTCTTATTTATGATTGTAAAAAATTAGAATAGATATGATTATTTACTACAAAATCAATTATGAATGCATAAAACCTTTAATTTTTATTTCTGGCTTTGTTATTTAGAAACGCCTACTATGCAAATTACAATCGTTAACGTGAACCACCTGACTTGAAGAACGATGATTTTGTCCACACTTATTTTTTTTGTAATATTTAACATTTTTTGAATAAAACTTTATATTTCTATAAAGTAATGTCAAATCTTATTTATGAATGTAAAAAATTACGGTAGATGTTATTATTTACTTCAAAATATGAAAGCGTATTACATTTCATTTTCAGTTCTGAATTTTTCATTTAGAAATGCCTGATTACAGTCTGGAGCAATAGTTTTTTATTACCGATTGTTTCTCCAAATGTATTTTTCTTGTAATATTTAAAATTTTTCGAATCAAACTTTATATTTCTATAAAGTAATGTCAACTCTTATTTATGAATGTAAAAAAATACTATAGATAGATTATTTACTACAAAATCAATTACGAACATGTAGAACTTCTTGGTTTAGTTTCGGTCTTTGTCATTTAGAAACACCTATAATCCAATTTCAAAATTTGGCAGATATCCAATCAGAGTAAGGGGCAGGTCTAACTTCCAATAGCCAGCAAAGAAAATTGATTTTTTTTAAAAAATATAATGCTATATGCGGACATTTTTAGAACTACAATTTTAAATTTCCTATAAAATAAGTCTAAAATGAAGAAATTGTGACCAAAATTGACCAAGATGGTGCATGCTATGTCGAAAACCCGTTATTTTGTATTTTTGTGCCCATTAATAACCGCTAATTATATTATTGGTTGTATGAGGTAAAAATCAAATCTTTTAATTGGACAACTCACAAACTGAAGATAAAGCCTATTGTTAAAACATATTCGCCTATAATATTAAATTCAACTCAGATACGTTTATAAAAAGTATATTACTAATTTTTCAGGTTATGAAGAGAACGAAAGTTCTTTCAAAAATAAATTGCTATTTATTTATTCTAAAATATTCAATTTCAGCAACATAAAAGCTATAATATAAACAAAAAGGTCGAGCTTTTCTTAACTTTACATATTATAGAAAAGTAAATATTTCTTTTTATTAGATCTTTAATATTTTTACTAAAATCTTCAATATTTTTCGAAAATAATTTTGTTTTTTTAGTATATTTTTAAAAAACTAGTTTAATTTCTGAAATTATATTTTTTTAATACTTAAAATTGCATTCGAAATGAAAATCTCAGCGTTTTTCTTTATTTTCTTTGATCAGGCGGTTTCTTTGTTCTTTCCAGCCAATCAGAATGTCTTTTTCGGCTGAGAGCTCACTAACAACCAATTACAAACGATGTTCTTTCTTTGTTTAGGTTTAAATGCGTTTTTTTTATTTTTTATTTGTAAAATAATTCGGAAGAGGGCACCATCTTACAGAACTTTTAAAAACCTATTCAAAACCTATCAAACAAATTTTTTAGCATAAGAACTGGCAGAGTTAGAGTGACGTCAGATGTCTATGAGGAGCTTCGTAAGAGGCGGGAAAAGGGTTAAATTAACTACGGGGTCTAAACGAAATAAACACATAATTGGTTAATAGATTCAAAACGGATTTTAAATATTACATTCCTTATATTAATGAGTCGATTTTTAAACATGAAGTAATTGATTATGTGTTTTATCCATTAAAATAAAAATAAATAGATTGTGACAGTTCTGAACAGAATGGACCTTTTGGAATAATATTAGTAATTAATTATAAATGAAACTCAAAACAAGATGCATTCTGTTGGTCCCTAATTCCTTTAATTTATGGTTTTGTAGTTGCTGATAATGATAAAGTATTTAATCTTTGTCAACATTTTCAATTATTATGAATCCAAATTCAATTCATTTTATCCAATCCAAAGTCTCTCTTTTCCATATCATATTTCATCTATCTCATATATAGTCTCTTTTTATATAAGCATCTGAGATCTGGTTAAAGATTTTAACTGCCATCAATTATTATCTCTATTAACAATATGTCTAACCTAGATTTATTTTAATCTCTAAATTTTTTTAATATATCAATGATTCTGTTTGTTTTCTCACACAAATAATATTCTTTTGTTTCCTTCTTGTAGCATGCAGTATGAAGAGTAATGTGTAGTATTGATATTTAATAGATATAATAAACACCTCCACACTTCCCCATTCTTTTCAAATACATATAAATAAATATATAATAAAAGACAAATGAGCCTCAAGATGCATTTCGTGCTGAACCAGCACTCATCAGTTGGCCCAGGTCACAATCCTTCATATATATCTCTATTATATGCAAAGTATTTATCTAGAGTAAATAGTTACATTTTCATTTACCATTGTCAAACTCCCTATACTCACAACTTTGGCGCCATCAATTTCAGATAAATACACTAATGATTATTACTAATCATTTTCGAAACTAGAGATTATCTCTAGCATAGATATAAACTTTAAAACTCAGTTAAAGATTAATATATCTGATTTTTTTAATTTTACACACACGGAGTTATTCACTTTTTGGGGGTCATTTATCTTTTATTATATATTTATTTATATGAATTTGAAAAAAATGGGAAAGTGTGGAGGTGTTTATTATATCTATAAAGATATTACATACGGGACAGAGAAAGATGAATAACTCCGTGTGTGTAAAATTAAAAAAAATCAGATATATTAATCTTTAACTGAGTTTTAAAGTTTATATCTGTGCTAGAGATAATCTCTAGTTTTGAAAATGATTAATAATAATCATTAGTGTATTTATCTGAAATGGATGGCGTCAAAGTTGTGAGTGGAGGGAGTTTGACAATGGTAAATGAAAATATAACAATATTGATATTTACTATAATTGTTTGAAAATTACTAATATTGTAGCAGTATTTCAAATAAATTATAAAAAACAGAATAAAATAATCTTATAAATAAAAATAAACTGCTTACAATTTGGAAAAATATTAATTTTTGAATTCTCTTTAAAAATGAATACTTGCACTGTAAAATAAATTGAAGTTAGAATAATGTAGTAATATAGTATATGAAATAAACTTTAAATTGGTTATCGATGTTTTATCATAACTTTATTCAAATGAAACTTAGTTTGAAACTTACTAATTCATTTATTAAACTTGAACAGAAAATTATTAATGTTTATGCTAATTTTTTATTCATTAAATATACTGCGTATGCTTGAATATTGTGTTATAATTATAATAAATAACTACACTATATATATATATATGTATAAATTTTTTTGTTAAAATCATAGCACAACATATTTGACATATGCATAGCCTGGGTTCAAATGTGGACTGGGTATTTTTTAAAAAGCTATTAAAAAGCTTGTGATTTTTAGATAGCTATTTCATAATTAAGTGAATTAGTTATTCAATATTGGTTGGAAAAATAGTATTTAATTATTCACAAGAAAGAGACTGATGAATATTATTTTTTATTGTATTATTCTTCTATGAACAACTGTTGAAGAAGCATTTTTCCTGAAGTGGGTTGTGTAATAACTATGTAGTTATTATTCGACTTATTTTATGATGTAAGATATATTTTGAGTCTTATTTTTTACTTCTGTAAATTATTAATTATTATTATTATTTTGATATATTTTATTTAGAAATATTATAATTTATACTTTTGTTTTACCTGAAGTGTACTTTGAAATAAAGATATAATAATTAAATTATAATTAAATACTTGAATATTGTTATTAATAAAGATTTACACTCACAGCTAAATTTGATGCTGATGAGCAATAATAAAACTATTTGTTTGTTTTTAATGTGTGTGAGCATTTTTATGTAAAAACCAATTTTTATGATTCTAAAATAAATTATGGTACTGAGATGGCAAACCAATTGTTTACTTTAAAAATCTAAAAGAAAGATTTAATTGCATTTATACATATATGCATATAAATTATGTAAATAATATTTAATTTATAAAGCGCAAACAGTATTTGAAGTTAAACTGAGAGACTGCAAACCTCTCGCGCTTATTAGCCAATCAGGTGCTATCAAATCGCTATTAATAACACCTGATTGGCTAATAAGCGCGAGAGGTTTGCAGTCTCTCAGTTTAATTGCATATAAATTATGTATGTCACCAAAATTTATATGTAATTCTATAATAAATTACTAAAGAAAGTCAAATATTATCACTGCTTAGATAGTGTATTTTATTTTCTAGTTAACTATATATGTTTGAGCCGAAAACTTTCATCAATATTTCACGTCAGTTAAAAAAAAGAAACCAGTGAACCGAACCGATATATTATTTTACAGTTTAATACAGGTGACAAAATTAAAACCTCTGGTTTTAGAATGACATGTCTCTGCAAAATACTAAGAAGCAACTTGATATCATTTATAAATGTGATAGAAATTTGTGTTGGAATTATCAATAATAATATTAATTTAATCCTGACTTCTTTTTTCTCTTTTTAATGAAACATTATTTTTTTAATCTTTATTTGAAATTTTATCTTTCTTTTTTTTTTTCAATTTTCAACATGAAATGAATCCACCTGCGTTACTTCAATAAATGTACTGAACCGTGTAGTTGTAATTAAATAATAACTTTTTTCATTAAAGTAATATATCTGGGTTTTTATACTTTTCAAATACTGTACTTTTTTAAAAATTGATCGTAATATAAAAGTCATTTACATATGTATTTAGTTATACATTTTGCATTTTTTTTAAAAAAATATTTAATAAACCTCAGGAAGATATAAACTGAGCATTAATAACTGAAACTATATCAATAAGTCTAAGGTTATAGAAAATATTATGACTCAAAGATAAATCATCATTATTTTCGTTGTTTTTACCTGTTTATTGGTAATCATTTATATTTACATTGCTTCTTATATTTACATATGCGTCATAAACTTTAATGACCTTTGATGTTTTCATTTAAATTATTTAAAAGCAAATAGATACACCAAAAAAGTAATGCAATTAGTTCTGCAGCTTTTATATAATGAAATTTGTCAGAAGACATCCATTTTACATCTTAAGTAAGCAACATCCATCTACTGTAAGCTTGAGATATCAATAAAAGTCAAGTTAATGTCAAACTAACATTTAGATCAGTTTTTGACAATTGACATTCTATTCTGGAGATCAATTTGGCACATCTTCTAATATTTATTAATTGCTTATCAGTATATTGTTAGTTCAATAATAGACTAATGTAAAGAGGATTGCAGTTATATATACATAGAAGCTAAATATACGTGTTTGCATATATTACCCTTATTTTTATCTATATATTTGTTAGAACTGTGTGTGTGTGTATGAATTAAGTTACATGAAACACATGCAAATGTTTATATAAATGCACATTATTTAAGTAATATGAACATATATGTGGTGTACAGCAAGTAAGAACATAAATAAAATCAGATTTGTCAATTAAAATAACTATATTTTCTACATTAACAACTATTTATAGCATTCTCTTTTAATACAGTTGCTATATTTAATTTATAAAAAGAAATTATTTCACACTCAGCTGCCTACTATATATATACAATTTTAATGCACAAATCAGCGCATAACAGCAGAGCTTCTTCAAATTAAATCACAATTTATTATAAAATTTAATATAAATTATAATACATAATAAATAATGCCCGAGCGCTTTCAAGAGAACTTAGCTCTCATAATCATGGGTAACAAAGAGTAAGCGTAACAAGGTTGCTATGTGTAAATATATGCAGTATATGTAAATTAATTGAACTATATGCGTAAATCTAATTAACCCATTTCTTAGAAATTTTATAACACGTATCTTTCCTATTCATAGCCTTATCATCCATCGCAATAAAACATGCCTCCTTCATCTGCATATATTTACACATAGCAACCTTGTTACGCTTACTCTTTGTTACCCATGATTATGAGAGCTAAGTTCTCTTGAAAGCGCTCGGGTATTATTTATTATGTATTATAATTTATATTAAATTTTATAATAAATTGTGATTTAATTTGAAGAAGCTCTGCTGTTATGGGCTGATTTGTGCATTAAAATTGTATATTTAATTTAATATTTACTAAGACTGTAACCTCAAGAATGTGTGCGTAAAAATGCGATAGTAGGGACCTCTACAGGTCTTAACCACAAGCTTATGTTTCGGAAGAATAGTTCTAATTTCATTATCTGGCATAATATTTTTTATTGTTTGCACTTTCACAGTAAAACTTTTTAATTTTGTTATCTAGCAAGGCACCATCAGTTCTTTCTTCATTATGGTGGGTTTAAGATTAAAATATGTAGAAGCATGACTATTGAGCTTAAAATAAATAACAAGTGTCCAGAAGAATAAATTATTTGGGGGATAAGAAATTTCATAAGATAAATAAATCTAGTTAAATGGATTGTAGATAAATTTATTTATATGGACAAAAAATCCATTAATCATTATAAATTAGAGAATCGTTTATTTAAAATTTTATAAGTAACTTGAAAAATATGTTTTAAGGTTCTTAAATTCAAACACGACTATAATCTCTAGAAAGATCCACAGATATTATCATGAAGCTAACCATCATTAGAATAGCAGTTACTTTCTGGTTGGATATTCTTCTAAAGGTAGTGTAGCAGTTTCAGTATAAAAAACACCCATGTATTTATTATTAAAAACATCTGCCTTATAAATAATGAGGATTGCCAATTCCTCAACAAGCTTTGTGATAAGTGCTTAGCTAGAGAAAGCATTTAAAATATCTCTGTGAGGACCACTCCCCAAACCTCTGACCCTGGTTTCATGCTCTGGCACTCCTCAGAGAGGTGCTAGGATAGATTCAGACACTAGATCTAAAAACACTAACCCAAAGCCAAGCATTTATCTAAAAAATATCTATTGAGTGGAAAATCTGAAATTTTCAGACACCTACATATCTTCAAACCCAACTATCCAACTCAAATGGCTGTGGGGCTAGCCCCATATAGCTATTCGAGTTGAATAGTTGGGTTTGACGACATGTAGGTGTCTGGAAATTTCAGATTTTCCACTCATTAGATAACTTTTAGTTAAATGCTTGGTTTTGGGTTAGTGTTTTTAGATCTAGTGTCTGAATCTACCCTAGCATTTCTCTGAGGAATTCCAGAGCATGAAACCATGATCAGAGGTTTGGGGGGTGGTCCTGACAAAGATATTTTAAATGCTTTCTCTAGCTAAGCATTTATCACAATGCTTGTTGAGGAATTGGCAATCCTCATTGTTTATAACTTACAACCTTAAGAGTAATAGGGTCATGTGATCTATGACTCCTATTTTCACTATTTATAGTCTCTGCCTTAAGTCTTATGCAATGTTATATTGCTAAGACTATTAATATATGATATGGCTGAATATATCTCAGCCCCATATAGCTATTTGAGTTGGATAGCTGGGTTTGAAGACATATAGGTGTCTGAAAATTTCAGATTTTCCACTCAATAGATAACTTTTAGTTAAATGCTTGGCTTTGGGTTAGTGTTTTTAGATCTAGTGTCTGAATCTATCCTAGCACCTCTCTGAGGAGTTCCAAAGCATGAAACTATAGTCAGAGGTTTGGGGGGGGGTGGTCCTGACAGAGATATTTTAAATGTTTTCTCTAGCTAAGCATTTATTACAAAGCTTGTTGAGGAATTGGCAATCCTCACTGTTTATAACTTACAACTTAAGAGTATAGAGTCATGTGATCTATGACTTATTTTGACTATTTATCTGCCTTATAAATTTAGAAAAAGTTTATAATACATCTGCAATAATGACCCACCTCCCAGATTCTAGGAGAAATATTAATTTAAAAAATGTTTTGCTATATAATTTAATAGTTTTAAAATAATCAAGCTTCACCAATTAGCAAATTTATAAATGTAAGAAATAAAATGCTATGTCAATGTCTGTTAAAATAAATTTACCCAAAAGTGCCTGTTTCAAAAAAGAAATGAATTCAAGTAATGTTATGTCTCGTATACAACCAAATGTACTTATGTTTCAATCCCAGTCACTATCTGCATACATAAGTGATCGATCAATTTTGCACTATAACCATAAACTCATAAAAAATATTGACTTAACTTGTCCACTTAACAAGATTATTAATTGTTAAAAATAAATTAATCATTCAATTATTAAAATTGAAGGGCAAATGGCAGAACCCAAAATTGAAGGTTGTATTATAAAAATTTAATCTGAAAATAAAAGCTCACATGGTAATAATTTAGTCAAAATAAAATAGTTTTAACAAGGCTGTAAACCTTAGCTATGAGCGTCTGAAAAAATCATCACTAGGGATCTCTCTTTTCTTCATAGCGTAAGCATGTGTTTTAAAGACCTACAGAGGTCCCTAGTGACAATTTTTTCAGACGCTCATAGCTAAGGTTTACAGCCTTGTTAAAACTATTACTGAAATAATAGTGATCGTTTAATAAAATTTATAATTACAACTTCAAAATAAAATATTAAATTATAAAAATTTTATTTAAGCAATTTATAGTTATATTAAAATAAGTAACTGTTAATATCTGAACAGATATCATAGTTTAAATCAGGGGTCTTCAATTTTTTCACACCTATGGACCAACAAAAATAAGGATAACATTTTGCAGACTGGCAGAAGTTTACAGATAAATTTTCTTAAAGATGTAACCTGCTCATGGTGTTGCTTACTTTCACATGCTGAACACTCTATCTCCAGTTATGCAGTCATACTGCTACAGAAAACAGTACAAAAACAATCATTCTCATTAATATGCTTGCATTTTTACATTTATTATTTCATTGTTAAAACATGCAAGAATAAAATGTTATTCATTTGAATGTTGGGAAATATCACAGCTAGTGTAATTACATGACAATAATTATGATAAATGTAATATATGTATTTAATGTTAAATATACAAGATGAAGAGATGAAGTTATATATATATATTAATTCTAATGTTTTCACGGATAAAAGATGTCATATTATTATTACTATTTGCAGGATATTCCGTGTAGTGAAAAAGCTAAATGCTGACGTTTCAGTACAATATCAAGTACCTTCCTCAGAAAGAGGACGCTCTGAGGAAGGTACTTGATATTGTACTGAAATGTCAGCATTTAGCTTTTTCACTACACGGAATATCCCGCAAATAGTTATAATAATATGACATATATATATATATATATATATGAAGGTTGTCTTTTGATAGTAATAAGGGCAAAATAGAAATCACATAATTAAAATTACCGTACCACCAAAAAAAAGTTGCCATATTTTAAATCTGAAAAAATGAAACAAAATGTGTAAAAGTCTGAAGTTTTGATGTTATGGTAATTTTTTTGTGCTGGTCTGTTGAAAAGATCAAAAATGTAATTAATAGGAAAAGTTTTTTTAAAAAATAGCAAAATAGACATCGCGTAATAGAATTAAAGCCAAAAGAAATCGCTATATAGTCATCGTCTTTTAAAAAAAAAGACAACGAAAGTTAAAAAGTCAAAAGTTTTGAGCTTATTTTAATTTTTTTGGGGGAGAGGGGGTGGATTGAGAAATACTTTGTCTTCACTGAGAAAAAAGATAGAGTCCAATGTTATTTTTTGTTTGTTTTTATTTTTAAAAAAAGGTAACAGAAATTGGTTTTAAAAATAAAAGTTTAGCATTTTAGCAGTATACAAATAAAGCCAAAAAAAATATCACCTTATATGCCAAAAAAAGTGGGCATATTTTTAAACAAAAAAAAAAAGAAAATGAAACTTGAAAAAGTCAAAAGTTTTGATCTTATTTTAATTTGGGGGTGAGGAGTGGGTGGATTGAGAAATACTTTGTAAAAGTTAGAGACAGAAATTTTTTGGTTGTTTTTCTTTTTTAAAAAAGGTGATAAAAATTGATTTCAAAAATAAAAGTTAAAGCCAAAAAAAAAATTGCTGTATAGTCAAAAAAAAAAAACCGCTAAAAATGAAATATTAAAAGAGGGACTAGAAAAAATTTAAGAAATCAAAAAAAGTCATGTTACATTTTATTGTTTTAACACATAAACAATGCTGACAAGCGGCTATGATTGGCTATCAAAAGACAATAGAAGTTTGTATAATAAAAAACTTTTTTTTTAATTTTGAATTTTTTTAGAAAAATAATAAAAAATTTAATTCTACCCCCTCCCCCCCATAAACATCTGTGATAAATAGAAAAACAAATTCATTTATGTATGATTGATTAGAATTTGTTTTTGTTCTGTTTTTTTTTTAATTGGGTAAAAATGTGATGAAAAAATAAATAAAAATTGTTTACATTAATTAAAAGTTTAAAATCTTATTATTTTGTTATTACAAACTTTTTTGCCAGTCTAGCATGGACCAGTAGAAAACTTCTGTGGCCCAGTGCCAGTGCACAGATCTGTGGTTAAAGACTATTGTTTTAAATTTTAATAAAATTACTCTTAATAACTGCATGGGAAAAATTCTGAATCAACATTAAGAGAATGATTGATTTTCTTTTAAAAATCATTGGATGGGGAGGTATCTACCTAGATATTTATTTTATGTAATTATTTCTAAATTCTTAGATATTAACACCAAAACTATAAATAAGTCTAATCATTGATCATCCTGAATGATCAACAATAAAAATAAATCAGCAGTCTATTTTGTGTCTGGATTTGAAATGTCTACTAAAGACAAGGCTAATTATTGAGCCATTGCCAGCTTGGAACAGATTATTTAAACAATACTTTGGATGCACAAACTTGAGTGTTAATCCACATGAATATAACAATTAAAAAATAATACAGATATACTAAAACATGCTGATCATCACCAATTCTCTGGCCACTTTGTTCCATTAATGTATAAACTTAAATCCTAATAAATACTAAACTAAATAAAATGTAGTGCATGGACTTTAAAAGATATCCCCTTTGCACCATTCCTGTATCATCATCAATTGAATATTCATAAACACTAAATATAAACCCCTTTTATATAACAGACCATTGTGTATGAATCTAGCTCAGGAAAAAAGTTCTATAACTGTTATTGTGACCAAGAGATATAATACAACATATAATAATTTAAAATATTTTTAGGATTAAATAACTTTACTGGAATAATTTTTAAACAATGAAACTTAAATTTAATAATAACAATTAAATTAAATTAAGATCTGCTGAATATGGCTATAAATTTAAATTAAGACTTAATTTTGATTAATATCAAAAAGAAACTACTATTGCATCATAATTTACATATATAAACATCTGTATCTTAGCACACATACATGCAGTATAATAATTTCTAAATATATTTGAGTTGGTTATAAACCTAAAATAGAAATTCATTTTTATAATTATAATAACTAATTTAACATGTGTGAACATGATACTTATATACATAAGCACACAGACATGCTGGAACATGTGAGAATATTAATAGAATGATAAACAATAAGCTATCACATTTTAATAATACATAAATAATGACTGATTTAACATATATGGGTGTGCTCTTAGAAAAGTGTGCACACAGTGACATTTATAAAAAATAAACCTAATAAACCATTATATTTTCTTAATACACAATTAAATCAATGTCAAAAAACATAAAATGTATACATATATAAACACACTGACATGTGGTATAATAATTTATGAACATATTTGAATTGTCATAGACATAAAAAATTTAAGTTCATTATTAATAATAGTTAAATGCACATGTAAGTGTTTAAATATGAAAATAATAGAATGAATGAAAGTTATTAATTCCTTTTTTATTCAATAGTAAAAAAAGTTTTTCTTTTATCTTTTGTAAAAAAAAATATTTCTTCTCTTTTTCAAAAAAAGTAATATTAATTCTTTGACAGTCTTTTTGTAAAAGTTTTTTTAATGAGTTATTCTTGAATAATTATAAAAATCTTTTTAAAAAATATTCCAGAGAATCTTTTGTTTCAATCTAGAAAGCTTTATGGAGTTTATTTTCTTTTTTCAAAATAAAATTGTCTATGAATCAATCATTTGCTTTTTTTAGACTCAATTCAAGCAAACATTATTTACTTATTTTATTTTTACTTGACAAAAGTAATTTACTTTTAAAATTTGGTAAGTAGAAATTTGAAATGTCATTTTAAAAAATTATTTAAAATACTAGCATTCCCAATGTATATATAACACTATTTATCAGTTATATTATATATATAATGCAGTAATTTTATCTAGATTTTCTGCATATAGATAAAATAGTTGGCAGAGAAACTAATTCTTTAGCAAGTTGATGGATTCTATGGACAAGCTGATCCTTCTAAATAGTAGACTGGCTTATTGTCATTTTTGGGAAAGGTATAATCCAGGTAACTGTTGACCTACAGTGATCTCTCTTCATTCTCTGTGCTTTCTAATACATACATATATACAGGCTATGAACATATAGAAGCTGGATCTTGCTTCTATATAAATCCAAGCATTATTATTGCTGTACTAGTAGCAGCATGTGGATCCAATGTCTTGCCTTCAGCTATATCATCATTGTAGTACTAATATGGTTGTTATAATCTGTGAAACTATTAAAAACACTAAAAGATTCCTCATCTTTTATTCCAACTTTTTTATAGTCAGATGAAAATAATACAGTAATTAAAAATGTTTTCTTTATCTTGATTAAAAAAGTTTAATGATTTTTTTTAATTTGCTTTAATCCTTTGAAAAACAACTTTATAGCATTTTTATCAAAATATGTTATAGAAGTGTTAATTACAAAAAAAATTGCTAATCAAAATAAATAGTGGAATTTTATAATTACTGGTATATCTATAGTAACATAAAACATATTTGTTTTAATTTCAAAACCATAATTAATAAAATATTAATTAGACCTTTTTAAATGTTTAATTTATAATAAAAAAATTTTAAATTCAAAATTATTTAATCCTTAACTGTTATTCCATTGTAATATAGAAAATATGTGCAAAATTTTTTGTCTGTGTTTATTTCTACTTTTCATTTCAGCTTTACATATATATGTGCCTACACACTACTATGTAGTTATATGCCATAAACACATAATCATTTCAATATATATATATATATATATATATTATGTTAGTCATATATTAATTTTTATATAACAGTGATAGTAATATAAAGCACATATTAATAAATTTATTTCTTGCTATTTTATTTGCTGCATACAGTTCAAAAATAATATTTAACCTTTAAAACAACAAAATTTTTGTTTGGCTGAGTGAGTTAAAACTCTAAACTTTTTATTGGTCAATTACAGTATCAACAGTAAAAATATATTCATTTTTTAATATTATATTAATTTTAGTTTCATTTGTAAAAAGTATATTAATAATTTGTTAGATTATCAAAGTGAATGAAAGTTTTTTCAAAAATAAATTTCTATTTATAATTATAAATATATTCGATATCAGAAGTGTTGATGACATCATTGATTTCCCTCTCAATTTATGTTAGTGTAAAACTAAATAATTTTTTTACTAAAATCTTACTATTTTCCTAAAATAATTTATATTTTCAACATATTTTACCAAAATACATTATAATATGTAAATAAATGCTAGCAAAATATTTTAAAACATTAATTTTTATTTGAAAATCAAATAAAGAGCTTGGGGCAATATAAAATGTTGATAGGTGTCAAAATTGTTGGTAGCACTGGTTTCTTTTTCAATTTACATTCCTTACATTCAAAGATCAGCCTTTCAAGCTAATTGTGCATGTGTCTTTTGAGAGTGTTAAATAATAAATGAATACTCTCAAAAGACGCATGCACAATTAGTTTGAAAGGCTGATCTTTGAATGTAATCCAATTGTACCCATAGCGTCATATAAAAACAAATGCTAATTTACATTCCTGTAAAATTATACATTTTTTACTAAAATGTTATTGTTTTTCTAAAATAATTATGTTTTCAGTATATTTTATGAAAATAATTTATAATATGTAAAAAAAATATTTTAAAAAACCACTCTAAAACATTTGTTTTCATTTTGAAATGCAAAACAAAGCAGTTGGAGTGATGAAAAATTATGGACAGGCCTCTTCTTTTATTGAAATTAGAACTAACCAATCAGCATCAAGAAAAACCTGACCTCTACCTTTGTTGAAGTCTAAATGTCAAATTTATTGATTTTTTCTTGTAAAATAATACTAGAGAGGGCAGCATCTTACAGTACTTTTTCAAGTTTTAAAAAGACTGTAAAATTTTTACCATAGCATTAAAAATGACAGAATTCAAGTGACTTGAAGCCATGACTGATTTTCATTGAGAAACCCTGGAAAGAGTTAAACAAAAATAAACAACACATTAAATTATTTTTAAAGTATGTGTATGTATGTATGGGTATTTGTAGGTTGGTATGATTAAATAGTATTAAATTATAAATATTAAAAAAAAAACATTGTTTTAAAATATTTAAGTTATTTAAAATGAGTATTTAAAATATTGATTAAAATATATGAAATAGATGAATAAAACGAAAATCTATTTTATTTAAAATATGATTTTAAATATATTTTATGTTTTAATTTGTAAAATTATATTTTTTTATTATTTTAAAACATATAATATTTATTTTTATAAAGTTTTAAAAAATATTTTAATGTTATGAATGCTTGTTTGTTAAAAAAAAAAAAGAACTTTTATGAGTGCAACTATAATAAATTTGACTCTTAATAGAAAAGACCTTGGAAACAAGTTAAAATAAAGATTGTAAACTAAAATATTATAAAAACAATATCTAGGATGATGAGACAACTATGCTATTTTTGTCAGAAAACTATTGATGCCCCTGAGCTTAAATTAGACTTTCTCTTTCATTTTATTCTCAATAACTATAGTACCCAAAAGTTTGTGTATATATATCAATATTTGTATTTAAAGTTTAAATCAATAAGATGAGGTAAAAATATTACAAACATCTGTTCAAAACACTTCAAGTATTTTAAGAATCTAAATATTGGAATAAATCACCTCATTATGATAAATATCAAAGTTAAGAGCTGCAATATACGTAATTAGAATGTTTTGAAGAAATTGACAACTACTGTTGCTATTATGTAAGCAAAACAATGCTATACATTGTAAAATTTTAATTATGGAATACTTTAATAAAAACTAAAAACACACCATCAAAATGGGTAATATTATGGAGTGCTAATAAGTTAAAATAAATCTGGATTAAATATAATGCCTATCTACATAACAGAACACACCACGGGTTTTCCGAAGAGTATCTAAAACAGTTTCAACTATAAATTATTTTTGTAATATATATATAATTCATACAATTTTTGATGTACATAATAAATATAATTTTTCAATGGAGTTATAGTTTGATGAGCATTCCTTGGAAGCATAAATGAAAAGTTTATAGGGTAATATATTTTTTATATAAATTATTTATATTTTGAGAAGAAATACGTTTGTTTACTATACAAAAAAATATATCATTACCAAAAAGAAAAGATTAAAGTAAATAATAAAGAAAATTAAAAAAACAATATATCTTTTAATTATAATTTTAGTTTGTTTAAATAAAAATGTTTATTTGTTTGTTTTTTTAATTTATATTTAAAAAGAAAATAGGCTTTCATGTATAAATATTTATGAGGGTATATTTAATAAACATTTATAATGTAATATTTTTACGAATGTAAATTACTAAACTGATGTTTAATATGTTAAGAAAGATAGTAAACAAATTAAACATATTAATTAAATTTTGCAAAATATATCTTTATGTATTTATTTAGCTATTTGTTCTAACATATAACTTGGGGGGGGGGGGGTTAGTATTTTGATCATAGCACATGATAAATATATTTATCATGATAAATATATTTATAAAATAATATACTAAGTATAATAGATAAATAGCAATCAATTCAAGTGTAAACCATTTGACAAGGAATATTTTATTGTTGCTTAGCTTTGTGTGTGTATATATATATATTATTGTTATTATTGTTTATATTAATAAATTTTCATTTTGTTAATTAAACTGTTTTTATGAGCATTAGTAATTAAATTATTAAACTTATTTATTTGTTATTCAGTCACATCTCTATATATATTATAACTACTAATGAATTAATTAAGGAAGTTTTTAAAAAATTAAATAATAATATAAATTAATATTTATGGGGTAAATAATTTTAATACTGTAGAGAAGTTTAAGTATTTATTACCTATTTAAAAAATATGTTTAAATTAAATTATTCAATAATCGAAAGGATTTAGTTTCTGTGGCTATTTTTTATTCATGTACTATTATATTAGCTAACCAAAATATTAGATAAGCATTCTACATGTTTCATTTAAATACCAGTACATTTGGCTATTCATGTAGAACCTTAATAAAACTTTTTACCGGAGGAAAATACTGTTACATTTGGTGTCTTTAAATGTGAAGTTTATCATTTTTTTACACTATTACTATATATATATATATTAGTAAAATATCAGTCATATGTCACATGACCTATATTAGCAGGCTCTTTGTATGTATATATATATA